>CM077524.1:2016181-2281855 GCA_039654895.1 Mongoloraphidia duomilia
ACTCCCAACAGTATCATTTTTGAGAATTTATAACTTTTGAATAATAAAAAATTTCAAAAAATTTTCCAAACAAAAGTTGTTGGATACATCCTCCTTAACAATTTTTGTAATAGTAATTTTTCACGTACAATCAGTATTTACCAAGATACATGATTTCATCCCTTAAATTCAAGATGGCGGCCACCCCTTGCGGAATCCGAGGAGGGAAACTTGACTGGAGTGTTCTAGTAGCACCTCCTATCTACCATTAAAATGTCATCAAACTTCTAATTAACGCAATTTCAGACCTATTTTTTCGACCATTTGATTGGACTATACGTGAAACTTTATGGGTAAACATTTGTAACCAAGTAAACACTAAACAGAAAAGGGTTTGTCAAGCGAGTTTCCCCCTCAACGTATTCGTACCTACACTACCCGCCACTCGCCAGCCAATCGGTTGTCCGCTAGCAGCTCATTTCCCCCACTCCTGACGGTATCGTTTTTCGTCAGTTTTTTTCGTTACGCTGTTGAACAAAATTACTCTCATCGTAGTTAAAGACGTTTTCACTTCAAAAAATAAAAAAATCGGGTCGCAGTGCCAAAACCCTGCCGACAATATAGTGTATTTGCTAATACTGGCATTGTGGCTTTATTATGTGAATTTAAGTTTGTTTTTGAACAAAATAAAATATTTAACCCCTTAATACATCCCTTAAAATAATATTTTTTTTCTTAATTTCAATATTTTTATCAATGCAACCTCGGTACCTACCAAATTAAATACACCCTTCAGTAAGTAAAGCATTATCCGCAAACTAGTGTTTTCATAAAATTTGTAAGTCTGGTCCTGTCGGGCCGATTTTATTAAAATTTTAGCAGCACATTTTAATCGTTACTAAAGGGTTAAATTTCAATTTTGAAACGATTCTGAGACTTTTTTCGGCATTTTTGGACCCAAAAACATTTTTCAACCCCTAAAAAGCACCCTTAAAATGGTCCGATTGGGCTCATTTTAAATAGGCTTCGTGCGGTGATAGATTTCAACGTGCCTACCAAATTTCGTCAAAACCAATTAACTCTTTCGAAAGTTATTGCCCGCACACACACACACACACACACACACATATATATATATATATATATATATATATATATATATATATATATATATATATATATGTATGTATAAATATATAAATAGACATTTCCAAAAATGGTGCCAAAGTGTTCAGGAGGCTATGAAACGTCGAGAAATTTTGGTCCGACCCCCAGGTCCCGCCATCCGACCGACGCCAATAGTGCATGTGCCATATGGCAAATACACTAAAAATGACAAACTAACATCCCTTGCGGAATCCGAGGGGGGAAACTTGGCTGCAGTATTCTAGTAGCACCTCCTATCTACCATTAAAATTTCATCAAACTTCTAATTAAAGCAATTTAAAAATACCATTTGACTGGATTAGTAGGTATAAGACGCGTGAGATTTACGCGCACGCAGTTTTTTCTTAGTTTTTCATATTTTTTTACTTACGGATTAGTGATATTATGTCCGTTTGCTTTTTTTAGATCTGGACCAAGTTCCGCTATAAAAGCTTTGTTATAGCGGCCGTTAACCGAATCTTCTTTCATGATTGTATTTTCTTGCTTCAAGGCTGAAAAAATACAACAGACGCGTATTAGACGTAAATATGATCTGAAAGAAATTTTTTCAAAATCGGTTCAGCCGTTCTTTTTTCTTAACCAAATAGACTCCAAAAAAGTAGATTTTACACAATATCTCGCGAATAAAAAATTATATCGACTTCGTAAGGGTGTCAATCGAGGCGTGTTAACGTCATTTTGATCCAACATAAATTTTATAAAAATCGGTTCAGCCGTTTTTTTTTTTTAATTATTGTTAAAAATAAATAATAATTATGTTTTAATGATTAAAAGGATTACTTTTCTGTGTAATATCTAATTTAATTATTATTATTATTAAATATTTATCAAACTGGGAAGTTCGTCGTGGGGACCTCAAGGATCGCACTTTAGTCCTAATAAACGACCCACCTCACGGCTTGTTATATTATACA
This sequence comes from Mongoloraphidia duomilia, assembly GCA_039654895.1. NCBI lineage: Eukaryota > Metazoa > Arthropoda > Insecta > Raphidioptera > Raphidiidae > Mongoloraphidia > Mongoloraphidia duomilia. Next base: position 2,018,242 of record CM077524.1, read on the forward strand.
GTGGGTATGGCAATTAATAAATTATTTAACTTACATTAATAAATAAAACACACAAAACTGGCTATAGCTGTCCAACTTTATTTTTTATACTACGTTTCGGTCTGTTATAAGAGACCCTTTTCAAGCATTACTGACTCACTGTTCATCAAACTTATGAATAACACGAATTCTTAATTTAAAATAGGTAATTAGTATAAACCTAAAATCCATTATAAAAGAACAATATCTTATACTAATTACTTATGCATAAAACGATAAACATTTAAAAACAAAGTAACTAAAATTAAGGGGATCCTTATGGAAAATGTTAAATTTAAATTGTGAACTTAGAAAAAACTTAGAAAAATACGAAAAAAGCGAAAAAACTTAAAAAAGAAAGAAAGAAACGAAGAAAGCGAAAAAAACATCATTTAATTAACAACTTTATATAATTTTTAAATTCTTGTTTTAAATTTTGAGTGTTGGTAATTTTATTGAAGGTATTTAACTTACAATTATTTATTTTGAGGATACGCGAAGAGCAAATGTTGTTATTAATGATTACATAATAATTAGCACGTGTCGTGGAACAAAATTAAAATTAGTTCCTTTAAACAAAGCATGCATAATCTACTTATTGTTCTTCTTAGCACGCCGTCTCCCGATGGGGGTCGACGTTCATATATTGACTATTAATATATACAGGGTGTTTCATAATATATGCGCAGGACTTCAGGATGTGATAACTCGTCCAAAAATATGAAAAAAAGTTTCTATTAACTTACCCTTTAAAATGCACCATTTTAGAGATACAGGGTGTGGAAATTGAAAAAAAAATTTCGTTTTTTGCGAATATCTTCGGAACTGTTTATCGTACAGAAAACAGCTTTTATAAGCATTTTCTGCTCATAATAAGCTATGTTTTGTGCGGAAATTTTTTTTTAAAGTCATAATTGGTGAAGGTTTTGAAGGGGTAGTGGGTGTTTTTCTCCCCAACTTCTACGCTACTGGAAAAAGTACGGTTTTGAGACGCCCATTTGAACCGCCAATGTTTTCTACACAAAAAAGATACTCTTGGTCATAAGCTCTAAAGTCGATCGTTTTCGAGAAAAATCAACTTTTATGTTAAAAAACATGGTCAATTTTATTAAATAAAATTTTTTTCTTACTAATTAAACAAAATTTATTTAAACGTTAGAACAAGTAACAAAACTAAACGTTAACTTCATAATTGCAAAATTAAAAAAAATGAAAAAATGATACAAAAGTTGTCTTTTCAAAATTCCCCAAACACCCTGTATCAACAGCCTGTATCTCCAAAATGGTCCATTTTAGAGGGTAAGTTAATAGAAACTTTTTTTCATATTTTTGGACGAGCTATCACATCCTGAAGTCCTGCGCTTATATTATGAAACACCCTGTATATAAAGTCTAAAACCATGCATGTGTTATATAAAGTATAGTGTCAAACACGTGTGCTAAATATTTATGCGTCAGGTGCATAAAGATGTATTAAGCACACTTGTTACACAATATACTATTATAGATTATTTTGCAATATAATGTCACTAATAAAATATTTGTCCAAATTGTGTTTTATTTGCTTAAAATTAAACTTTTGAAGCAGTTGTTGCAAAAAATATTTAATGTAAAGGTGCATTTTCATGTGACGCTAGACGCTGGCGTCTAGTGTCAAATGTGGTCACGTGACATAAACGCCATCTTGAAAAACTGTAGCGTCAAGTTCCAGCGTCGAATTTTAGCGTCAACAGACAGCAAGGTTTTGACAGTTGTAAACTTGTAAAGAGAGCGTCAAATAAAGACATCCATAAATCAAAACCCTGGTGAATTTGTTATAATAATTAATAAATAAGCTCTTTGTAAATTTATTAACAGAAAAGACAATGTCTGAATACGATTATCAAAAATGAAATTCCCATATTTTTGACTTAAATAACCGGCGAAAGTACACGAATTATAAGGAATAAAAATTAAAAATATAACTATGCTTACTTTTTTATAGGTAATTATATGCACTACCAGAATATGAGAAAAAAATAAATTGTATCTTGAGAAATTTTAATGTTTTTAGTATTCAATAAAAAAAAATTGTTTTGTTCTAAGTGAGACGGGAATTTTAATTAACCATCGAAAAACCATCAGGTGATAGTATTTTCCTTAATAAATAGGTACTTTCGAAGTAATAAAATCAATGGGTTAAATTCGTAGAATCAACCCCCTAGTAGCAACATAAAGCAATTCTTTAGCAAGCCTGTGTGTTGATACTTGATGCACAACTCAGTACCTAGCTGTAGAAAACTCGTATCATTAATGACCAGAGACAACTAATGACGCCAGCGTAAAAGCTAAACAATGTTTAGCTTTGACGCTACATTTTTTTCAATATGGCGTTTATGTCACGTGACCACATTTGACGCTAGAAGCCAGCGTCGAGCGTCACATGAAAATGCACCTTAACGCGTGTCTAAAGTGACGAATCTGACAGTCGCGATTTTACAATACTCTCTTAAGGTTTATGTTGCATTTATACCAGAACAAGTGTGTGTTTACCGCACGACGTATCGCAAAATCGCGACTGTTATATAATGCGTCACTTAAGCCACTAGTTGCATAAATTACTATAATATAGATTTAATTTCTTAATAAAATCAATATACAGTTTTATAATCAATATTGGGTATAAGAATAGCCGAGCGTGTAGCAATGCTGTTGTTTACATGGCGTTGCTATATGGTTCCTCTATTACAAGTCCCCAGTTCCCGGGTTCTAGCCCGAAAGCCGGTAAAAGTGTCAATTGGAGTTTCAATTTATTATTAAAAAAAATAATGAATTGAAAATATGAATTGGTGTTAGGCCCAAATAACCTTAGCTGTTGGTGGTCTTTAAAACACAATTTTAATCAATATTGATCAAGCGATATTTCTTTATTATTATTTTTGTAGATTATAGACGCGTCGACAACTTAGGTCATTAGCGTCTTCAACACAACAATTAATAATCCATTTGTGTATTAGAATCTTCTAGCCGGCATACACAAACCGACTGGTACGAGCTCGGGCTTCTGGGAACGCCAATTTCTAAAGAACATTGGAATGCAATTAGGAAGTTTCCATTGGACGAAAATACTAATTATGATACTGTCAGATCATTATAATAAAGATAACATTAAAAATTATCAAAAAATTATTTTGATATCTTTAGTTTCAACGGAGATAATCGATTTCTTGTACGTGGGGTCGCAAACGAAACTGATTTTTGAATATGACGTCACGCGGTACAAGTTTGCTGTTTTTTAGTTTTGTAAGTAATTAGAACCGATGTTACTTAGTAACTATTTTGTTGTAATACAGACTTTTCTATTTATATTAAATTAAAATTAACTGTCAAAAATTTAAATATGTCAATATTTTCCGTCATCAACTGGTTTGTTTTTAGTGTTTCCATAACAATTTACGAGTTTATAGAAAGAGAATTATCGGAAGTTACCATGTTAAATTACCACACATACAAACTGAAAATAACTTATAAAAATATCGTGCCGCGTGACGTCACTCGGACTGAAAACAGAATTTCTTGGAGAATTGTCAATTTAAACTTTGAAGTAGCATAACTTTGTTGTTTTTAAAGATATTTCAAAAATTCTTCCGCCATTAATTTTATAATTTTTAGAACTATGATTTAGACCAAAAAAATAAAAAAGGGAAACTTCCTAATTGCGAGAACAACTGTGGAGCAAACATGCAAAAACCGATATATCCTTATTTATAAGTTTTGAGATATTTGCCAAAAATGTGTACAGCGGAATCCCACAAATATTTTAAAACTGTTGAAACGGGATTTTGCTCTATTTAGTTTGTTATTAATAATTTGAAATTTTTGTTATCATAATATTTTATTTTTGCGTTTGATTTTGAATTTTTTTTTTGGATATATCGGTTTTTGCATGAAATCAAAATTTGTTAGGGTTTTGATTGGTTTTTTTGAATTCTGAAATTTAATTAGTAGCTATTAGTGTACTATATAGCCGTTATTTTATATTGTTTTATCTTTATGATATGCGAATATTTTAATATAATCGGAATAAATCAATAAAAAAAATATTTTTATTACTAGTACAAAACACAACAAACACAACAGTGAACAAAAAGAGATATCAAAAAGATACAAACAAAATTGAAAAGAAAAAAATTTAACAGTTCATAAAAAAAAAACTAAATTTTCTCCTTCCTCCAGTATAGGGACTCAACAAAAGAAAATTAAGCAAAAAGAAGTAATAAAACTAAATCTTAATTCAGCTTGATTCCGTGTTTAATCGCTCTAGTACAAGATAAAAACGTGCGTCTTTAAAAACAGGCACTCTCGCACGTAAACAATAGAATTCAGACTAGTGCCACCTTCATCTTTTAGTTTTCATCAACAAACGAAAAGAATTATTTTGTAAAAAAGCTATCTGCAATTTTCTGGCGTGTAAACACTTCAATAATACGTATAATAAATGGCAGAAGTATAACACATACTTGTAAACATTTTTATCGGTTTTTGCTTGAAATTTGGATTTATCGGTGTTTGCATGAAATGACCACTTTCAAATAGCATTTTTAATGGGATTTATCGGTTTTTGCTTAAATGTAATGTGCTAGATCGAAAGAGCGCCCAAAAATTAGTAAGAAACGGTACTAAGCTCGAAAAATGTAAAAAGGGGATTTATCGGTTTTTGCATGTTTGCTCCACAACTACATTCCAATGTTCCCCCTGGGGGAGAGCGATATTTCTCTTCCATTAGGATAAATAATTTAGGTACAATAGAAAAATTTGTTATTTATGACAAAATTACCACTCATTCTCTGGGCAACATATGAACCAAAATCAGCCCTTTTACCAAATATTTAATTTCAAAACTTACCAAAACTTTTTGGTACCTATATCCTTTTCAACTCCTAAATATATCTTGTAACAAACTTGCGGCACAAATGAAGATAACAAAACACTATCAGCACATAGTCCATAAACTGATCAAATATTAAGTAAAAAATCGAAACGAAAAAAACACGTGTCGAATTGCTGCGTTGACCGGCTCAATCTCGCAAAACAGCTGATCAACACATCTCATCAAAAAATGTACTACTGCCGTTTTAATAGATCCGCGAGAACTATATATTAATATCTAGCCGGTGTACCGGGCCCGTCGAACCTCTCAGATATGGGGCTACCGCATTTCATCTTATACAGTCAGTCAATTTGCAAAGTAGATATCAGCACTTCGGACGTCTTTGTGTGGTTTAAACGGTTGTATCACAAACCGACTGTAGATGGCAGCACTTTAGACGAAATGATGGTTTGAAATTTGAATGGTTTTGACTTTTGGGTATAAGTTCGGTTTTGCGCTCAAATCGGTCTGAGTAGATATCAGCACTTCGGACGTCTTTGTGTGGTTTAATCGATTGTATCACAAACCGACTGTAGATGGCAGCACTTTAGACGAAATGATGGTTTGAAATTTGAATGGTTTTGACTTTTGGGTAAGTTCGGTTTTGCGTTCAGATCGGTCTGAGTGCTCTAATGCGTTCGAATTTAACATTTATATGCTGTAAAAGAGCTTTTTCCTGCGTTCGGATTTAACATCTGGAGGAGATCGAGCACGCTCTATGAACTCCGAGGAAAGCGAGCGAGCAAGCAGATTTATCCATCTTTAGAGCATTCATTTTACAAATGAGACTCATGAGAGTAAACACGTGTTGTAAGAATGGATAAATTTCGAAGTTTATTTATATGAGGTAATTTTTCAATAAGTAAAAATACACATATAATATTTATGAAAAGAATAGTACGTAGTAACCAATAAGTCTATACAATTGCACAGAATGATTAAAAAAAAATATTTATTATATCTATGGGTCGAAAACATCAACATTCAACAGTCTGTAGTACTATTAATTCTTAAATAAACGAATAAAACGAAAAAAATTATAAATCATGACTAATTATTATAACAATGTTGAATTAAATCAAACATGAGGAACAATAATAAATTTTATTACTTATTCCGCTGACGCAGCGACACAATGTGCCCCTTGGTTTGTGTCCTAATTATTTTCTATGTTTTTGTACACCTGATGATTTAAAATAAAACCGTTTAACTTAAACGTTTTTTACCTATTTTTATTTTCTAGTTTTTAGTTTGATTTCTGGCCCGTATCATCTTTTCCACCTCCTGATTCCATCATTAGACACTCGTTACCAAGTTGAAATTATCATAATATTGTATTGTCACGGGAACTCAATGTGTGTGCAAAGTTTCATAAGAATCGGTTAAGTAGAAGTAGTTGAAAAATCTGTCGCAAGATTTGAAACAAAGATAGTAACAAACAAACAAACAAATATACGAGGCCAAGCTAAATAAAACCGTTTAAAAAAATGAGTATTTAAATAAATAAAAAAGGCTAGTTAACTGATAAACAAAAATAGAAAATTGCGATATATCGAAAACGTCTCATTAATGATCCTACAATATATGCCGTCACTTATCGGGGTGTGCACTTTTGACTTTGCAATCGGTTTTACGTTTTGCAAGAATTGTTTGTCAAGCCTACTGTAAACGCAAGATAATAAACCGCGCATGTGTATCAACGTTTCGAAGATAGTATTGTTATAATAATTCTCTTGAATAAATTAAACGAAATTTATAACAATATAGGTACAAAAAATATTGTTACGTAGAATTTTAGATAATTCAAGATAACAGTGATAACTTTATTTCTAGTTGAAATATTGCGTAATAATATTTTCATTTATTTCAGATTCACATGAACTGGTTTAATTTTTATTGCTTTAAGGATCTTTTCTTAGATTTTTCGAACATTTTTCGTTCAAATAGATTTCAAAGATCGGATACGTGGAAGTCGCTCAAAATTGACTCGCAATAAACAAACAAACAAACTAACTAACTAACTAACAAACTAACGTACAAACATTGCAAATTAAATAAAAGCTTGTAAATAGGAGAAGGATTTGACACACATATTTAGATTTATTTTTATTTTTTACGGCTAGATAGATAATGTATTTTGAGAGTATGGGTTAAAATTGTTAAATTGTGTTTTAAAGATCACCAACAGCTAAGGTTATTTGGGCCTAGCACCAATTCATATTTTCCATTCATTATTTTTTTTTAATTTAATAAATTGAAAATCCAATTGACACTTTTACCAGTTCTCGGACTAGAACCCGGGAACTGGGAACTTGTAATAGAGGAACCATAGCAACGCCATGTAAACAACAGCATTGCTACACTCTCGGCCATTCTCAAGCCCGTTGAGAGTATGGGCTGTAGTAGCCCTTGTTAATCAAGGTTTTATGTCGCAACTAATTTCCATAGGGCTGGATTTTTCACAGATGGTAGAACACCTTTAGACATGTATTTTTACAAAAGTCCCCGGTTATCCCCCCTGTGCTTCCCCCGCTACTCCCTATTGAATATGTGCATGTCACTTTTTACTGAGCCTGTTTCGAAATATCTCAGAAACGGTCGACTCAAGCGAATCTTTTATTATGTAATGTTTTAAATAGGATTATATTTTCTACAATTTTCATTCCCACAAATTTTCTGTGGTATGATTAGTAAGCGCGTTACAGCTTCTTGGAAAAAACGTACTTTTTGTAGCTTTGGAAACCAATTGTTAAAACGTAATGTCCTTTTCAATATAGCTTTATTTATTGTGTTCTTCATCGAACTTTAAATTGAAAATACACATGTTCATAAAGCAAAGAACGCCCTAAAGCGTGATTTTTGTCCATTATCGATATCTTTAAAAATTGACAAGTTATGTGCAATCAAAGTTGAAGTCAGTTTTACGTGTTTTTTTAACACGCGTTACGAGTACCTTCCATACCGAATAAAAAAATTAATTGTAAAAAATAATGTAACGCGTTGTAATGAATGAGTTTTTGAGCGCGTTAATGACCTTATTAGCATCTGTAGAAATATGGTAATGTCATCCATGACCTTGATATTAATGTTTTCAGTGACAGCTATGTTATTAAACAAATGAAGCGGTAAATTATTTTTTTCACAAAGCCTCTATTGAAATTTAAATTTTCGGCACCTGTTTAGCAGATTGAAACTGAGAGTTTCAACCCCTAGGGTTGATTTTGTTCTGCGAACTGAAAAAACATATTAAAATTTGAACCATTTTATTTTGTGTGTAGTGATAATGGCCACAGTAGCCGATTCACTTTGTTTTTTTTTGTTAAAAAAAAAAAAAAAAAAAAAAAAAATTTGAACCTTCGACTAATAATATAAATTTCGTTTAGGGTGATGCCACCCCTTTAATACTGACAAATCGATCTGCAAATATTATAATGGCATTATTAGGAGACGTTAATGACCTCTGTTGTCGAGCGTCTATAATCCATAATTCATTCATTCATTATTGGGTCACCGACAAGCTATACAAACAATTTCAGCCTTGAAGCAATAATAATTGGTACAATTTTTTTTGTTACATGCTGGGGGCGGTCTGCATTCCTCCCATACCGCTATCTAGCAAAATCCCTTACTCAGGTCACTTTAATATGCCTCCCTCAACATCTTCACAAAAATAAGGCCATGAAGAAATAACAACAAAAAATTGTCACTAGCTCTCGCGGTCTATAATGGGGAATAAATAATGTTTGCACCTACCACATGTGCTGCCTCTCGTGGATAATTGAAGGAGCTAATCTCAGGAAAATGGCTCATTGTCTCATCATAACTAATCATTTGACACATCATTCGGTTCTAAATTTGAGGGTCCGTAAACGGGCGAAAAATATATTATTTTTTCGGCAGTTGTCAACATTATTATCGTTACTATATTTTGATAAGTATCACTCGATTACTGATTATAAGATATTGATTTCTTTGTAATCAAATCACAATAGGAGACTGATTATACGCTATAAATTATTTAAACACAAAATACGTTTGAAATATTTCACATATTATGAAATTATTTTTAACAATAATAATCGTTTTAATTACTATATTTTGTTTGTATTTTTTTTAGTTTTTCATATATACGAATTATACAGGGTGGGCGATTGGCGAGTTTCCATTGCACACTCATATTCCGTTAAAATTTAACTTTTGGAAAAATTAAAAAACTAATACCTATAGCTTTTTTCACAACGCTGCTATTGAATATCGTATCACATGAAATATATTTTATGTGATACGACATATGTACACCGTGCGATATATATTATCGTATAAGCAGCCGACTACAAAGACGAAATGTTGTACATTTCATATATGTGTTACAAAAAATAATTTTTATAGGTAACATATTAATTTCGATAAAAAAATTTACCTGATATACCTATTATAATAAATATTAGTCTGAGGCTACACTAGATCCGTGTCAGACCAGATCCGATCAGACCAGACCAGACCAGACCAGACCAAATCAGACACTTCAGACGAAGTGGCTACATAGGGAGTGGATAATATCCGACGGATTTTGACGGGCCTATCGGATCGGTTCCGTTTCAAACAAACTGTTTATCACCTTTATAAAATTATTAATAAAAATGAAAAAATGTGCAGATGTATTGTACATATTATAAACCAGGGCTCCGAATTTATTCGAATAAATGAATATTTGAATGGTCGAATACTTTCAACAGATTTATTCAATATTAGAATATTCGAATTTCAAATATTCAAATACACATTTGAATACTCGTTTTTATATAAGCTTTAAATAACCGAAACAGTTTTTCTTTGTTGAACAATAATAATTTTTGATGTGCAAATTTTGAATATTTGGATATTTAAATATTTGTCATAGACTGTAGTTAGCTTCTTTCCGGATTCAAATGAAAATCAAAATGCACTGTTTTTATTATTTTTTATCGTTGTTCAACAATAACATTTATTATACATTTATACAACTGTTCTTTGTTTTTGGCGTCCCTGAGTCCTGACCCCTGTCATGAGTATCGGCTGTCGCCAATTATTACTCATTGCTGTGTTTACGTTTTGATTTCAATATGCGATTTATGATTTAGATTAGCGATAGAGATAACATTTTTTTCAGAAATATAATGTAATTTTTTTAATCATTTAACTGTTAAGACTGCCCAGTATTGTTAGATTTAAATTTTATTGTTGGGGGCCGTGACTTGACAGACTTCAGGATCTTTGTCAAAAATCCAAAAGACAGCTAAATTTTAATTAATTTTAACTATTCGAATAGAAGTTTAAATGAATATTAGAATACTTTAATTTGAAAAATACCGAGCCCTATTATAAACAACAAACAAAACAAACAAACTTCAACAATGCGTTGAAACCGATCAGAGTTAATTTACTTTCATTTTATGGACTACTCATAGATTAATTAATAAATAAATTATATTTTCAAATCATACCTGAAAGATTCATTTTTTCGCCAATATCTCTCCACAAAAGACCTTTCACGTCCCTGTTGTGGTATCTTTTGTCTCTTTGGTCCCAAATAGGAGGCTTTTCACGTACAAGATCAATTAAAAGTGATTTGTCCATATTCACAATTGATATTCAAACACGTTTTTAAAAAATAATACAATACAATAAGACAATCTGGTAATAATAGCTAGCATACACAACACTGTTTGTTGTAAACTGTCAAATGTACGGCCGTAGTCTGACGAAAATTTCAAACACGTTTGATATCATCCGACGGTCGGAACGTGTCTGTTGTAATCTGACATATTCTGGCGCGGTCTGGAGTGAACAGTGTAGCCACTTCATAAGGTTACTGGTGTTTGTTCACATCCGACAATACGGATCTGATCTGGTCTGATCTGATCTGGTCTGAAACGGCGCCAATGTAGCCTCAGCCTTAGTTATATTAAATAGATTTATACGGCTGTTTTGCAATTGAAAATTTTTATTGGAAGGAGCGGCCAATTACATAATTGATTCCTGCAAATATCGGAAAAAATCATTTTGACAACCATAGTCACAGTCAGGACTCTAACTACATGAATAGCTCTCGCTACTACGATGATTCACATCTACAACCTAGCTATAATTAATAACACTCGCATGTAGTGGAAATCTATTGATTCATTAGCATATATGGAGAAGCTCATTCCGCCGCGATAGTGGAAAGGTTCAGGTTAGAGTCCTGACTGTGACTATGGTTGTCAAAATGATTTTTTCCGATATTTGCAGGAATCAATTATGTAATTGGCTGCTCTTCCAATAAAAATTTTCAATAAACATTAGTATTTTTAATAGGCTTTTTTATTCAATTTAATAATTTAACGTCGCACCGATCCTCATTCTTAATTATATCTTGTTATTAATTTTGAAACATCCTGTAAATTTTCGCACCGTCGTTTTATTATCTCTTGAACGTGAAATACTTTTTCTTGTGCAAATATTATCTACGCATAAATTATTTGTTTATAATATTATGTCTGAAAAAACAATAGCGCGTATTTTTTAAGAACGTGTATTTAATAGAGTTCTTGAAAATTGAAATTCATTGTCATTTTATACTCGTATTTATGTATTTTTAGTAGTGTTGCCGTCTAGACAAGATAAGATTTTCAAAGTCTTGTCTTGGAATATCAAGACTTCACCAAGTCTAAGTCTAGATTAAAAAACTCTTGTCTTGTCTTGAAAATTTCTAGACAAGACTTTTGCAAGCCTTGTCTTGAAAATCTAGACAAGACAAGAGTCTAGATCTAGACGGCAACACTATCTAAATACATTGATATTGGTATAAAAAAAACGGTTTTGTTGAGAAGATTTCAAATAAGGTATATGACGTCACGACGGAAAATTCAATATGGCGGACTCTAGACGCCATTTTCTCAAAATGCAAAAGTAACTTTCCTTCTAAATTAGTGTTGCCGTCTAGACAAGACAAGACAAGACTTCACTAAAGTCTTGTCTTGAAATATCAAGACTTCACTAAGTCTAAGTCTAGATTAAAAAACTCTTGTTTTGTCTTGAAAATTTCTAGACAAGACTTTTGCAAGCCTTGTCTTGAAAATCTAGACAAGACAAGAGTCTAGAAAGTCTAGATCTAGACGGCAACACTAATTTTTAGTGTATGGCAATACATAGGGTTGCCATAACTTGTTAGAGTTATGTCCGGATGGTCCAACAGATCTGGGGATAAATCGCGACGTTCACGCGACTCGTTGATTGTTCACTGTTCAGTCGGTACTCACTACTCTGTGATCTCTTCACTATTGAATTCGTATTACACGATTGCTGCACAATCGACCATCGACTCGACCACAGATGCTGAGTGATGAACGATTGTATATTATGTAGCTCTCGACAGTGTACGATTCAGTGCTATGCGACTCGATCTCAGTGAACTGTGAAATAACAATAATCGAGTCCAAGTGACAACCATCGAGAGTCATCGAGATGTTTGAACAATCGAGACAATCGACTAAAACATCTCCTATCGCGCATCACTAGGCATCTATTATCTAATACTCTAGTCGACATTCGAGAATTATAATAAATCACGTTCAATAAATCTGCAACTTCGTGTATTAACTATTTTGAATGAATGAATTGTAAATTATAGACGCCCGACAATTAACTATTTTGAGTAAGTTTTTAACCTTTACATGTAATTTCTCAAAACATGGACTTATGGAACACACCGAATGAAGCAAAATTTATCACCGCAAAGATTACATAAGATTATATTTTTTTTTTGTTTTTTTTTCAATTTAGTTTTCCGTTGGCAACGATTTACAGTAAATTTGATATATTTCTTAGAAATCTAATAATATGGTGAAATAAATTTCCATGTTATTGATTTAACAGAAGCTGAACAAACAAAATGGACTTTAAGTAATAACTGGTATAACTTCAAACATTTGTGCATGTGCAAGGTATTTTTCATACTAGACTGACCTTGTCGAAGTTCGACGGAGTGCTATTTGGAAAAGTATCTTATCAAAGTTGAAGAAATCAATGTAATGAGCCTATAATAGTAAGTATGTTACGGAAATTATTTATACCGTTTTATTATGTCCGTAAAAATACACTTTTATTAGCTACGTAGTTATACACGTGTAGAACGCACGTCGCCGTTCGCCGAGATGCCCCAATCCTATCCCCTCCATTTCCGCCTGGAGACCATTCACCGTGTGTCGTGTTGGCACAATTCGTTCAGTGCCGCTAGGCTAATACATACCCCTTGTTGTTATTGTCTATGGTTATACGCCAGTGAACCTAAATCGGCAGTACAATAGTCATCAGCCGAACTGAAGCGCCACTGCTCTTGATGCGTGTAACAAGTAGATTGTATGCGGGAGATATGAGGAACAACATACATAAGTAACAGTATATAAAATTATTTTTATTACTAAAAAAAACTGCTGAACCTATTTAAAAAAAATATATGCCGACATCTTCCTGTACAAAACGGAGTCAAAATTTTTCAAATCGGTGCAGCGATTTCTTAGTAATAGGTGGACATAAATTTGGAAAAAAATACATAGTACTGATCGAACTGAGAACCTCCTCCTTTTTTGATTTTATTTTATTTATTGTAAATTATAGACGCGTCGACAACTTAGGTCATTAGCGTCTTGTTTACATCAAATAACAACTCACTTAAAATTAAATGACATCACAAAATATCCATAAGCGGAGGTGGGATTCGAACCCACGACAGTGTGATCCAAAGGCCGCTACGCTAACCGTTACACCACTCTGTCCTCCTCCTCCTTTTTTGAAGTCTGTTAAAAAGACAGAAGCAGTTGTATTGGAAATGTACCGGCGTGAGTATTAATAACTCAAATACCATATTTCATTAACAAATACAATTGTTTCTAAGCGTTTAATTTATACCTGACACCCCCAACACATAATATAAATATTATGCAAGTCCATAGTTCATCGAAATTGACAGTCGCATCAAGCAGGTCCTAGACGATCAAGCAGCTTGATCAAATAGTTCAGTCAATCGATTGATGCGCGTTTCAATCAACTTCAATGAACCCTTCAATTTTTTTATCAAAACTCAGTCACAGTTGAGTTTTCGACTCGGAAGTTTTACGCTTCGAACAATGCGTGTCCAACACGGATTTGGCATTGACGTTGGTTGCTGTGGGAAAAACCAAATCCCTGTACAACTCTATTAGGAGGCTGACAAACTCATGTTCTGAACTTTGCGAAGTTTGGCGATGGATAAGGTTATTGTCTGTGAAAAATAAACTCCGTCTTTTTGATACAAATGTCAAGTCGGTATTATTATACGCATGCGAAACGTGGAAATCCTCTGAAAAGAACACGAACGCTTGTCAAGTCTTTGTAAATAATTGTCTGAGACGGATACTCGGGTTGAAATGATATCATCGAGTTTCAAATGCTGAGTTACTAGCTAGATCAGCACAAATACCAGTAGGGAGAACAATAAAATCAAGAAAATGGGAGTGGATAGGACATTCTCTTAGAAAAGAAGAAACTGATATTATTCGTAGCGCACTAGAGTGGAACCCGCAAGGAAGCAGACAACAAGGACGTCCAAAAAATACTTGGAGACGCACTATGGAGGCCGAAATGAGAGAATATGGCGTCACCTGGCAAGAAGTTAAGAAACTCGCTCTCGATAGACCTCGTTTCAGAGCATTTGTAGAAGCCGTATGTTTCTAAAGGAACCAAAGGAATTTAATATGTATTAACAGGCGATGGATAAGGCTGGTGTTCATATAAGGCTATTATTCATATAGTGACTTGGAGACCTAACACTAAAAATGTATCAGCTTGATTCAAGCTTTTGTTCAAAATGATTGACCGTCTATAGGTCCTGCTTTAAACAACAATTTTTTGGCAACGTCCACAGACCACAAGTACCTATCGCAGCTGGCTATTTCCTGATGTAATAATGTTGTGCAATACCTACTATTCTACGAAAGACTAAAATAATTCACAGCGTTATGAAAATGCGTGGATTCACTCACTGTTGTGACTAGGTAATCTATAAATTATCTAAATACAGGTAATAGATACGTTTAAAGTTTTTATCTAGACAAAAGATGAAAGTTTAAAAAATTATCTACAGATAAAAAATAATAAATCAAAAGTAAATAACTTATTTATTTTTTATCCCCCCTTAGTACTATTAACATTTCAAATGTTTTGTCTCCAAGATAGTTTCTTCTTGGAGTTAAAATTTGTATCCCACACTGAGTTAAAAGGCGCTATACGGTATAGCTCAAGCACGTCCGGGACGAGGCGAGAGCGGCGTGCACTCTATAAAGGTAAAAGTAATAGAGATGACATACCGTTTACAACTGCTTATTAAAGTTGAAGCCAGGTCTGACGTTACAGGGCACAACAAACATGGCGGCCAAACACGGGATGGAGACTATGAAATATTTGATGATTTCTCTATTTATTATTAAAAATAATAAATTGGAAAAAATTAATTTACTATTGAATTTACACTCAATTAATATTGAATTTTTCTTTCCGCACTAGTGCGGTAAGTAAAACACTTTCGACACACCTACCTGTTAAGTGACCCATTACAGGCCAGTATACATGCATGGAAAGTAGCTATTTTATAGTGGGTATGGCAAAAAAAATTACATAAGCGGTGCCTTTTAAAGATATTAATTTTATCTTATATCATTTTACCATAGAACGATGATAAGACAAAATATTTAAATGCTTAAAAAATACTTATCATTATTGTGATAAAGTGTTGTAAGTACTTGTATATACTAAGAATATTATAATTTCATTGTTTTCTCTGATAGTCACTTTTCTAGTTGAATTTATGATTAAATATTAGACCGAGAGCTAGTGACAATTTTTTTGTGTTTATTCAAGGCCTTATTTTTGTAAAGATGTTAAGGGAGGCATATTAAAGTGCCCTGAGTAAGGGGTTTTGCTAGATAGCGGTATGGGAGGGATGCAGACCGCCCCCAACATGTAACAAAAAAATGGTCACAATTATTATTGTTTCAAGGCTGAAATCGTTTGTATAACTTGTCGGTGACCCAATAATGCCATTATAATATTTGCAGATCGATTGACCAGTATTAAAGGGGTGGCAGATCGCCATAAACGTGTCATGTACCCGACGAAATTTATATTATTAGTTCAAGGTTCAAATTTTAATATGTTGTTACGGCGACTGTTTTAAGCATATATTTCAATTTGCAGAACAAAATGTCAGTATTAACCCGCTTGCAGAACGATATAAACACCTAGGCGAGCAAGTTTCCCTCTAAGAGAGGGGGTTAATACCGACATTTTGTTCTGCAAATTGAAATATATGCTTAAAACAGTCGCCGTAACAACATAAGAAAATTTGAACCTTGAACTAATAATAAAAATTTCGTCGGGTACATGACACGTTTAGAATGATCTGCCACCCATTTAATACCGACTAATCGATCTGCAAATATTATAATGGCATTATTGGGTTCACCGACAAACTATACAAACAATTTAAGCCTTGAAGCAATAAATAATTGTAAGCATTTTTTTTGTTACATGTTGGGGGCGGTCTGCATTCCTCCCATACCGCTATCTTGCAAAATCCCTTACTCAGGGCACTTTAATATGCCTCTCTCAACATCTTCACAAAAATAAGGCCTTGAATAAATAACACCAAAAAATTTTAACTAGCTCTCGGTCTATATCTTAAACTTTAAATTATAGTTAAATTGAACAGTCAATTATTAATTGTCAACATGGCAACCTTTATATAATGGAAGCGTGAAGCGTCAATACAAATCAATAAAATTGTGACTTTGCATAGTGCAATTTTAGAAATTTGACTTTTTATGCGAGTTCGTGCCGTTTAACGTTTGCGTTAAATATTAACGCTAAAGGTGTAACGAGGTGCGGATGTACAGTCGCGGCCCAAATTACCTTAGCTGTTGGTGGTCTTTAAAACACAATTATATCTAGTATCGCCTGTGGAGCTTGAAAATGGCCGAGCGTGGCTGTTGGTGGTCTTTAAAACACAATTATATCTAGTATCGCCTGTGGGGCTTGAAAATGGCCGAGCGTGTATAGCAATGCTGTTGTTTGCATGGCGTCGCTATGGTTCCTCTATTACAAGTCCCCAGTTCCCGGGTTCTAGCCCGAGAGCTGGTAAAAGTCTCAATTGGATTTTCAATCTATTATTAAAAAAAAATAATGAATTGAAAATATGAATTGGTGCTAGGCCCAAATAACCTTAGCTGTTGGTGGTCTTTAAAACACAATTATATCTATAGTTTCGCCTGTAGGGCTTGAAAATGGCCGAGCGTGTATAGTAATGCTGTTGTTTGCATGGCGTTGCTATGGTTCCTCAATTACAAGTCCCCAGTTCCCGGGTTCTAGCCCGAGAGCTGGTAAAAGTCTCAATTGGATTTTCAATTTATTATTAAAAAAAAATAATGAATTGAAAATATGAATTGGTGCTAGGCCCAAATAACCTTAGCTGTTGGTGGTCTTTAAAACACAGTATCGTCTGTGGTCGAAAGTCGACCAGTTGTGTCTGTAAAGTAACGAAATTCTAATATGGAATTTATAACATCAACATAATTGTACCGACAACGAAGAAATCCGACAAAACGATACCCTCTACATATTGATAGTTCATAGAATCCCCGTGGTGTGTCATCAGAGGTTTCAAATTACACCAAACATTGAGAGAAACAACGCTATGTATTTGTTTGCATGTAAAATTCTCCTGTGCAGGGAAACTTTATTTTACCTGCTTTAACGGCAACGTACTGCGTACATGCACATCTATGGCTCAGTACCTTTCGAATGATATGTTTCAATCCTCTCCTTTCATAATAAATAGTAAAAAAAGGTACCACAATTTTCAATGTTCCCGTATTAATATATAAAATAAAGATATTATAATTAAACAATACAAAAGCATACATAAACACACACCGTATGTCAATTGTTTGGCCCATATCAGTGTTGCGAAGTGTTTTATTACCAATTAAAGTGTTTTATCACGAAATATTACCAAAGCAGTAGCGTAAAATATCACCAAAACTAATCGAGAATTGCATTCTTTCTATAATTTTACGAGGCGATTTTTAATGCCAAAAATTATCTTATCGTTTAACTAATCAAAATAACCGACTTATAAGAGTGTGTTTCGCTTTACATGAGGACACCTAAATAACTTTTTCATTTTAAAAGCAATCGTTATAAAATTTTCAGCAATTGTGCAGGCCATTAAGATCCAACTGACGCACTATTTATGAACGAATTTAGTTGGCACTGCCATCTATGGTTCGGTAGACAAAGTAGTCAAGAAGTTGCACTTTCTCCCGTGAGGTCCGAAGTACATACTGTATTTTTTGTGTGGGTATTTTGTATGATGACGATGATGGAATCAGGAGGTGGACAGTTGAAAGGATGAGGAGTTTGCATAATGATACGGGCCAGAAATCAAACTAAAAATTAGAAAATAAAAATAGGTAAAACACTTTTAAATTAAACGGGTTTATTTTAAATCATCAGCTGTACCAAAAACTAGAAAATAATTAGGACACAAACCAAGAGGCACTTTATGTCGCTGCGTCAGCGGAATAAGTAATAAAAACTTGGGGCGCATAAAAATCTATATAATGACTGTATAATTATTATTAAATAAGAACGGCTTGTCTAGAAAAATGTGTTTCCAAACCCACCAACAGAAATATTTCAAATACGCCCCACGTTTTTATTACTTATTCCGCTGACGCAGCGTCTCAAAGTGCCCCTTGGTTTGTGTCCTAATTATTTTCTAGTTTTTGGTACAGCTGATGATTTAAAATAAAACCGTTTAACTTAAAAGTTTTTTTACTTATTTTTTTTATATATAGAAGTCTGTATAGGAAAAATGTAAATGCACCGCCGGGACTCGAAACCAGAACTCCCAATTCCTTACCATGAATAAATTCACTAATTAGTGAATTAACATCGTAACATCAGACGACCTATGTTTTTAGAAGGCTATATAAGAAAAATGTAAATGCCACTGTCGAGCGATAGGTTATTAATTATTATGTTAATTCACTAATTACTGAATTTATTTACGGTAAGGAGTCCAATCATATTGATAGTTAATTTCATTGTTAGTATAAAATATGTACCGTATGTAATTTCTCACAGTTAGTGAATGAATTGTGAATTATAGACGCTCGACATCAGAGGTCACTAGCGTCATTTCTCACAGTTAATATGTGTTTTGATTATATACGGTTTGATTCCAATATACTCGTATAAATTTGTTAAAATTAATTGATTATTTAATTGTAATTATTATTTACGAGGATTCAGGCCACGTCAACATATTATAATCTGTGAAA
This sequence comes from Mongoloraphidia duomilia, assembly GCA_039654895.1. Taxonomy (NCBI): domain Eukaryota; kingdom Metazoa; phylum Arthropoda; class Insecta; order Raphidioptera; family Raphidiidae; genus Mongoloraphidia; species Mongoloraphidia duomilia. The sequence goes on from CM077524.1 coordinate 2,037,565, forward strand.
ATTTCAACTAGCTACCTCTTACCGTATTGCTGATCGCTTCCATCATCCCGCACACAATACACCCAATTTCAAAATAGTAATTTATGCAACTAGTGGCTTAAGAAGTGGATAACTTTCGGAATAGACAAGTTGGGATCTATCGCAATATTTTTTTGTGAGGAATCAGCTGTTACTTTATGTCCTATTCTTTTTGGGACACGCTATATAATAAACAAAAAATTGTAATTTTTTTTTTTATTAACAAAAACAATGTGTGCATCGACCTTAAGTTCATTAGCACTGATACAATTTAGTTACATTAAGGTAAGTATATTTTTTCAACTGCTATGATATTATTAACATATAGTACGAATTGTAATTTTATTTTTTTATATTTTAAATTGTTATCCAATACCTATATATTTTCATTATTAAAAAATATATATACATATAAGTTAAAAGCCTTCCTGCCTTCGGGATTCGAACCTGGGATTGGCGTTTGTACCTGTCGGTAGGCTCGTACTTTTCCGCACAGTCACCTGGCTTACTGTGTCTGAGACCTTAACATAGTTGTTTCGCATGTCAACAACTTTCGACTATTTCCCTTACATCTAATATTTCTGAAATGCCATCCCAGTATGAGACATTAGACACTATTCATGTCAAAACTGCTTTAGTTTAACTTATGGTTTATTTTGCGGTGTAGTGTACAAACTCTGAAATCTATTTTAAATTAATAGACATACGCTATGTGTTTAATTTATCTGATCTTGAACTGTTTAATAATATTTTTAAAGCTTTTTACGTCATCCATTTAACACTAAGTGCCAAATAAAAAATACAGTACAATTTTAATGATGTCACTTCTCCGTATTTTTTTTAGACTTCGTCATAGACTTTCAGTTTTTCCTTTTGCTAAGCTTCTGTCAATAAACAAAACGGTATTTTTAAACACTCTCTATGTTTGTATGCTTGTATGTATCGTTCGATTACCTACACACAAGTCACCGTTTTATCTAAATGTGAAATATTCTTCTAAAATCTGATAAACCAAATATATTCGACTGGATCTAAACATTTATAGACCGAGAGCTAGTAACAATTTTTTGGTGTTATTTATTCAAGGCCTTATTTGTATGAAGATGTTGAGAGAGGCATATTAAAGTGCCCTGAGTACGGGATTTTGCTAGATAGCGGTATGGGAGGGATGCAGACCGCCCCCAACATGTAACAAAAAAATGATCACAATTATTATTGCTTCAAGCCTGAAATTGTTTGTATAGCTTGTCGGTGACCCAATAATGCCATTATAATATTTACAGATCGATTGGTTAGTATTAAACGTGTGGCAGATCACCCTAAACGTGTCATGTACCCGATGAAATTTATATTATTAGTTCAAGGTTCAAATTTTAATGTTGTTAAGGCGACTGTTTTAAGCATATATTTCAATTTGCAGAACAAAATGTCGGTATTAACCCCCTTGCAGAACGATATAAACACCTAGGCGAGCAAGTTTCCCTCTAAGAGAGGTGGTTAATACCGACATTTTGTTCGACAAATTGAAATATACGCTTAAAACAGTCGCCTTAACAATATATTAAAATTTGAACCTTGAACTAATAAAATAAATTTCGTCGGGTACATGACACGTTTAGGGTGATCTGCCACCCCTTTAATACTGGTCCAATCGATCTGAAAATATTATAATGGCATTATTGTGTCACCGACAAGCTATACAAACAATTTCAACCTTGAAGCAATAATAATTGTGACTCATTTTTTTTGCTACATTTTGGGGGCGGTCTGCATCCCTCCCATACCGCTATCTAGCAAAATCTCTTACTCAGGGCACTTTAATATGCCTCCCTCAACATCTTCACAAAAATAAGGCCTTGAATAAATAACACCAAAAAATTGTCACTAGTTCTCGGTCTATTACTCCAGCACTGTACATTTTAGTGGTATAGATTAAACGGTGCTTCTTATAATATGAAAATGTTTTTAATTTCGATATTATGTTTCGTTCATCTGAAATATACAGTTTATTCGGTGATAAAAAAGGATTGAGATATTTAGTTCTGGTTAAAAAAATATGCATTTTAATTACCCAATAATTATGTTAAATTTATTAAAAATAAAATTGTACATTATACATGAGTCCATTCATCATCTTCTAACTTAGATGTTTTCAATGAAGTCATTAAAATACTTTCAGGTTTCAGTCCGTTTTCAAGGTTAATCTTCACACTTTTATCTTGAGAATTCGTTAAATTTACAAAAACCTGAAAAAGCAAAAAATTTGAACTATCGTATTTTTATATTCAACTTGTTAAATGACTGGGCCATGAATTAAAAGTTCAAAGTCTACTTTAAGGCTGACTTCATTGGCACACATTCAAAAGGCCCTTTTCAACGATACCCCACAAGAATAGGTACAAAAAAAAAATTTTTTTTGACCCCCGTTTGCATGTATGGGCGACGATTGCCCCCCTTTAATAAACCTTTTTAATCTTTTATTATTCTCTCTGTCTTTGGGCCACGGTAATACATATTCTGTGTCAATTTCAAGTCCCTATCTCATTTCGTTGAGAAGTTAGAGGCCTGTGACAGACGGACGGACATTGTTGGCACAATAAGGTTCCTTTCTGGTAAGGAACCCTAAAAAGCATTGTAAAAAGTCAATGACAACTTTAGTCATGTTTTGTTTTGTCTATATTTTATAAATACGAATTATCAGAACGTATATTATCAATTCTAAATTTGGTATCGTGATATCAAAATGGCGATCTCGTGTGTATGATAAAAATGTTGTAACAACTATATTGTTTTCATTATCTCTGAAATTTTAGAGCACTTAGGATGTCATCAAACTGACTTGGAGTAATTTTATAAAAACAATGGCATAGTTCAAATTCCTGTCCAAATGTTCATCGACTAAAAAATGGCAAATAGGGAGTCCCTACCACTCAAAAATTTGATAAAAATCGCTACTTTAAATTATTCTTCACCACAAAAGAATTCAAATACCAAAGAAGTGATGCATACGAATTTTCCCCAATTAATTTTTTTTTGTGGCGCAGAATTTTTTTTTTATACTCAAACTGTCCAAAAACGTGAAACAATTGCAATTATTAGGTACACCTGTTTTTCCCAAAGTGTCTATTTAAAGGTGCGGTTAAAATTTAACCTGTCACAATAGCAACGAATCCCTTGAAGAGGAACGGAACTTTTGGTGAGAGATTGTAGATTATAGACGCTTGACAACTGGGGTCATTACCCCCTCGGAACCTTTGATGTCTAGACACTGAATATTAGAAAAGTTTTTCTAACAATGTTAGCATCATCAGGAGGTGACTAAAGTTCTCCCGATGATGAGGGTTATATGCGTCGTGAAAATGGTGCTCGTGTGGATCAAAGGAATGTGATTGGAGAACGAAGGTCAATAATAGGTACGATTGGAGACATCTCCCGAAGAAGACCATGGTTCACTCTGGGATTTAACTAAATTCTAGATAACATGCGTTCAAAAAGTCTTTGAGTCCTGAGCGCCTATGGATTGTGAAACACATGTCTGTACTGCAACCACTGATTTCTATACTTACTAGCTGGATAGGTAATCCTGTAGTCCGCCATTGTCCCAATTTGACCTGGTAATCAGCGCCACACAATATCGGGCCAGTAACTAAAATGTACCTCATTGACATGGAGATCAGTGCACTTAAATTCATTTTAGTTCTCGGCCCGATATTGTGTGGCGCTGGCTACCACATCAATCGGTTCCATCAGGTATCCAGTTAGTAAGTAATTGGATCATTGGTTTCACAATTGAAAACCACCTACAATTTAAAAACTTCTTTGAAAACTCGTCAATTTACCTGATCTAAGGTACTGTGACTTAATGTAAAATCTTCGATGTCTACAACAGCAGAAATCTGCGTCATCCTGTCAAACAATTGACTAACGGACAAATGATCAATTGGCACTAAATATCTACTAAAACAGTGATGTTGGTACTGCAACGACAAACCGGGAAACTTGGTCATCATCAGCGTATTCAAATCCGTTTGCTTCTTAGGATCTATTGTTTTTATGTCCACGATGTACCCTGCTCCATATCTGTTGAACATTTATCAATAAAGTAAGTACATTCTTTTTAATTAAAATTAACGCACCGCTCGGTTTTCTGTTATGTTTTTAGTGTTAAAGGAATAATTGAACTGGAGTTATCTTTGATGATGAATCCAGGATAAATTTGGCGAAGACCTGGAGAAAGATTTGCTGCTTGAAATATCTCTACAAATCTGTGTACGCGTCGAAGTAAATTCCTTCCCAGAACACTAATTAATGATTTCCTTGCAGAGATATTACAGGTAGCAAATGTATATCCAGGTCTTCGTCATTCTAGTTCACTAGCATCTGGTGATTTCAAAGCTTATCCTAGTTTTATCAGAAAAAAAATTTGCAGCTTGCAATATTTCTACAAGTCTGTGTACGCGTCGAAGCAAATTCCTTCCCAGAACACTAAATAATGGTTTCCTTGCAGAGATATCGTAGGTAGCAAATGTATATCCAGGTCTTCGTCATTCTAGTTCACTAGCATCTGGTGATTTCAAAGCTTATCCTGGTTTTATCAGAAAAAAATCTACTGCTTGCAATATTTCTACAAGTCTGTGGAGGCGTTGAAGCAAAATATATCTCGACATCTCTGCAAGGGAATCATTTGATGTTCTGGGGACAAATTTGCTTCGATGTCCGCACAAAGTTGTAAAGATTTTGCAGACAGCAAATCTTTCTCGAGGCCTTCGCCTTACTCGTTCACGACCTGATGGTTTCAAAGCTTACCCTGACTTCATCAGAAAACTAAACATTCTTCCAATTCAATTACAACTTTAACACTAGAAAAAACCGAGTTGTTATTTAATTTTGACCTGAAGTTTATTTGACATAAATTTCGCCGTTCATCAATTTTGTTTCAAATACCTGTCTTTCAAATCTTGAGGCGTCCCGGTGCATTCCGCACGACCGTCAATAAGAATGGCGACTTGGGAGCACAGGGTTTCCGATTCCTCCATACTGTGTGACGTCAGAATTACTGATCGATTGTCTTTTATTACTTTACGTAAAACAGAAGCCATCAATTGTCTTGAATGTGAATCCATACCACTGAAAAATAAATGAACACTAATGCTTGGTTTCTGGCACGACTTTGCATGTAGATTTAAAATAATTCTAGCACTGAATTCTACCATGGTTTCGTGGTATTTTAGTGCTAAAAAACTTTGAAAGCTTCATGTTTGACTTGGAAAGTAGATTTAAGAAAAGACGCTTGGTGTGTGGGTAAAATCACACTGATAACTTCTCAATGGATGCCCTTAGAGATTAGAGACCAGTCTACCGTAGAGAAACTATTTGGGTTAACAATTTTACAGTAGTTTTTTTACAAAAAGAACCGCCAATTCAAACTTTTTGCAAGCCTTGTCAAGTGTTTATTATGAAATTATGCGTTGAATGAAATTGGTCCGGAGTCGATATCGCCATTAGTTGTTGAGATATGCGAGCCGAAAAAAAGTCCACCAACGTACGTACGTACAAACAGACGTCTCTCTAAAAACAGTAGATTTGGACTCTAGGGACCTCTAAACATGCAGATATGTCCAAATTTTTCATTCACAAAATCGAACCCATTACAACTTCCAATGGGAAGTTAATAAATATGTTAAATGATCGTACGATCAAATAAATTTTATCTTAGATTCACCCATGGCGCAGCACTCGTATAAAATGGAAACAATTGATTATTTAATCGTGTCACTGTAGAATAAATTATTGACAATGCCGATGTGCTGTGTTTACTATAATGTTCAAATCATAGAAGTTTTGTATTTCTAAAGGATCCGGAACTGGTTGCATGCTAATCAGAAAGAGAAAAACTTGATTGCTCGCGCATTTTTCTGTGAAAACCAATGATAACTGAGGTGGTTATATACTTGCTGCCATCTATATTACGTTTCTCATGTGCCCATCTCCATTGATACAGAATTTTCCAAAACAAATAGGTAAGTATAATTATACCTGGTTGGTTCATCCATTAAGATTATTGGAGCTTTTCCCAACAACGCCACGGATGCACATAGTTTTCTTTTGTTTCCACCGCTTAAATTTTCCACTCTTTGGTTAGCATATTGTTGAAGTCCAAACATTGTTAAAGCGCGTTTTGAATACTAAAATAAGAAAATTACGTTTTTTGTAAGTATCCAACCTGTAATGCTTTTCAAAAATATTAAAAATAAGCAGAAATAATAATATTATATATACAACTAGAGTCTAGATTCTAGTTTAAACTGATTCCTTCGAAATTCGACAGAGTGAAGAATTGGTTGAGGCTTTCGCGGCCAGTTGATGAGCTGGTGTTGTCCTGATTCGGGTCTATAGGCCGTCGTTGGTTGGAATTGCTTCCTAACGTTTCGCTAGCACGAGTGGCGAGCTTCTCCAGAAGTTCTTCCATCTCCGATGCTGGAAGGACCTCTGAAGAAACTCGCTACTCGTGCTAACGAAACGTTAGGAAGCAATTCCAACCAACGACGGCCTATAGACCCGAATCAGGACACCACCAGCTCAGAGTGAAGAATATTAATTGAAAGAGTATATAAGAAATAATTGTAAATGTTTATATTATTATAAAGAAACTAATTATATGGTTTTTTTCTACATCGTGCAATTACAAACACCGAAAATGTTAATATAGGTATTGATTTTATCTTCATTTTCAACCTGCGTTTTGATTTATTTAATTACACGCTTCAAAACCAACAAATCGTTATAATATGATCACAATCCAAGGTCATTGTCCAAATTAGATTTTTAGACAAAGCGTTCGACAACCCAGCATCAGCGTTATAAGAGTAAATAAAAAGTCCCAAATCACCAAAAAAAGAGTAGAAATAAAACCGAAATATATAAGAATTCTGAAAGAAAAAATATTTACAAGACTTTTATACAAACCATTTGAATATTGGTGATACCTTTGAGGGTTGCGTAAAAGTTCAAGCATTGCAGTGTCGTCAGTTTGGGGTCCATAGCGTCCCCTTGGGGACAATACCCGAGCTGACCGTCATACAATGGTTCTCTACCAATATCATTACCGTTGATCAATATCTTACCAGAAGTGGGCTTGTGTTCGGTGGTAAGCATACGGAATGTGGTCGATTTTCCAGCTCCATTTACACCAAGCAATCCAAAACACTGAAAAATATACAATATAAAAAGACATTTCCTGACTGACTGACTGATTGATTCATCACGAAATCTCAGGAACTATAGAGATTACAAACATGAAATTTGACAGGTAGGTTCCTTATAGGAGGTAGGCATCAGCTAAGAAAAGATTATTATCGAAATTCAGCCCCAAAATGGGTCAAAAGAGGGTGTAGAGTTTTTTGACAAAATGTTCATATCTCACAAATCGTTAAGGTGAGAGGTATTGATTTCAACATACTAGCTCTTCTTTAAAAATAAGGAAACCATTCGAGCATTTTTTTAAATTCAACCCCTACGATGGTAAAACGGGGGTGTAGAATTTTTTGACTAATCAGTGTTCATGCCAAACCGCTGAAACTATAAACTTGGGACAGTAGGCTCCTTTTGTGACGTAAGAACCCTTTAAGAAGGGATTTTTCGAAATTCAACCTTTAAGGGAGTCAAAAAGGGGCGTTTTGCACAGCCTAAACCACTGAAGATAGAAACATGAAATTTGGAAGTTATGTTCCTTACAGGGTGTAGAGGTGCACTAAGAAATAATTTTTCGGAAATCAACCCTATGTATGAATCTGGGACACGGTGTTCACCACGCGGACGAAGTCGAGGGCAACTGCTAGTAATATATAAATGCATTTTTAAAGTTTCGTTTCACGTACCTGCCCAGGATATACTTTCATTGATAAATTGTTCACTGCGACTTTTGTACCAAGTGCGGTTTCAAATTCCTTTCTCAATAAAACTGTTTCTAAAAGACAAGTTCCTTTTGGCGATTCGATCGTTCTGAAATAATAATTACTTTATGTTTAAAGTGAATTTTTCTAGTATTGCTTTGTAACGTCGTCATTCGTTATAAAACAGTGTCGTATGGTGAGTAGGCTTTGGAAAAAACAAACTATTTTCATTATTTATGTCAAATTACTCTGACAGTCAATCTTTAACTTATTAAAATAATCAGTAATTATTTGAAAAGTAAAAAAATAACAACAATAAAATCTAAACATTATTATACTTACATAATTATGTTAGATTCTATTGTTGTTATTTTTTTAACTAATATTTAAATAAATAGGTATATTACTTAAATATGTAGGTACATACGTTATGTAGTATGACGTATACTGACGTATAATAATAAATATCTACTTATAGGTATGTAATTTTTTTTCTTAAAAACGACTAACGATTTTGATGAAATGGGAACTTTAAGTAATATTTTTTTTGAACTCATCCGAGCAAAGCTTGGTCATCCAGATATTATTTATCCTACTTGACCTATTTAATTCTTTTTAATGCCACCAACACTTAAGGTTATTTGGGCTTAGTACCTATCAATTGAATTAATAAATTGAAAATTCAATTGATACTGATCAGCAATGGCGCCAGAGTGTGGGCAAAAATTAAATTATAATCGCCAATTTTGATTCAGCGAAATTTTTAAAAATTTAAAAATGTGATCGTCTGTGAAGTCCATTTTGAAAATAATTATTTTACTTAAAAATTGTACACTGTACACTGACAAAGTGACAACTGAGAAAACCCAAATAACCTTAGCTGTTAGTGGTCTTTAAAATACAATTGACAACTGAGAAATAGATTAAAGCAATAATTATATTTTCAGTATCTCCATCGGGTCAAACAATAAAAACATGAAATACTCCGTCCAATAAGTCATAAATCTCTTTGATGTACCGCTCTTATAGCGATTACAAAATACGTATGTGTGCGCTGGGTGGTCCTGTTTGTAAATCCGTCCACACTAACTCTGTTTTTGGTGTATGCAATGTATTTGCGTTTGTTGCGTATCATGTTTTCATTCTATGTGTCTGCGGCTTTAGGTGGCTATAAGCATGCTGCCATCTATATTACGTTTATCATGTGCCCACCTCCCTTGTAAGAGAAACTGTCCAAAACTTACTTTGAATGGTATTTTAGTGAAAAATTATTTTCTATAAATAATTTCACAGCGAACAAGACAGCTCCAACTACAATTAAATACGTATAATGTATCCCCATTAAACCCCACTCAAAAGGTGAATCGTAAGCATCGATGTGGAAGCGTGACAGAATATCGGCCTGAAAATATAAAAAAATTCAAAAATCATAAACCATTTCATTGGTTAATTTTTAAAATTACAGCTTTTTTATATAGTAATCATTATTTTACCTTAATATTATTTTTCGAAATTTCAATAAGTCCGTCTCCCAAATTGAACTGCGGTAAGATAAGGAATATTTTATGTAAAATATATCTAAGATCCTCAACTTCCTAAAAGAGAAATAAAAAAATTTTAAGAAAGCGAATCTTCATCAACTGTTGAGCTTCTTCTAGGGTTTCAATCCAGATACCAAATTTTAATGTCGATATTTTCGGAATTAGAGATAACATAATCCCGATTTCGTGATCGGGATTTTCTATGAAAATGGCATAATTGTAATGACGTTGATCTTTTTAGGGTTCCGTATCTCAGAATGAAAAAAACGAAACCTTTAAAGGATCACTTTGTTGTCTGTCTGTCTATATATCCGTCAAGACCCCTTTTCTCAGGAACGGCTAGAGGTATCAAGTTGAAATTACTATCAAATACTAAGGTCTACAACCCCATAGTCCTATAAAAAGGTCAAGCTTCTAACTCAATCCAATAAAAAAGCACAATCTTTCAAAAATCACATATTTTGATACTGACTCACTCATCAAAACCTATAGAGGACGGACGGTCTCATAGCACAAGTACAGGAAAAAATCCGAAAATCATTAACTTCTTATTCTATGTGGAATTATCACGTGAACAAACTTAAAATCGTACCTTAGTTTCGCCCAATATATCCATCAACAAAATGCAAACCAAACTGGACAAACCAATTGAAACGTTTCCGCAAAACGCGGCTATATTTGCAACGCTGGCGTCTTTGAAGAACGATTCCACCAAATAAACCATTGGAATGCATGCCCATCTAAAAAGATCATTTTATAGGGTAAAAGCTTTATTCGAAAATATTTTTAAAAAATAATTTTCCAAATCCGTGCCTTTAAAGTAAGCCCCCTTCAACTGAAGCTGTTACTAGTATGTTTAATAATAATCATCATTTCCTCAGGGGAACATTGGAATGTATTTTGCATTCCAATGTTTTGTGGGAATTAGCGCTCCCAGGAACCCGAGCTCGTACCAGTCGGTTTGTTTATGCCGGCTGGCGGATTCTAATACACCCATATGGAAATTTCCCTCAGGAGAAACATTGGAATGTAGTTTAGCGCTCCCAGGAACCCGAACTCATACCAACTCGACAATTGAAGTCATTAGCGTCTGATGTATAATAAAAATACATCAAAAATAACTACAATGAGAGGTAAACGCCATAAAACTTACCCATATAAAAATAACAAAAGTGTAACCGCACCCAAATTTTGCTTTGCAACATAAATTGGTAATCCAAAGATCTCGAATACGACAATGGCTAAAATTATTGATCCAATAAACATCTGAAACAAACACAAATTGTCAGTTTATTTTTTTCAATTTACTTTTCGAGAAAAAGTTGTTTGCGTTGTTATTTATTGTGGACATTTTTTTTATATTATTTGAATGTCTTTACACCGAAGGTTCTATTCCTCTACAAGAGATTCGTTGATTGGTTGCGAATTTACAGATGGGTTTCCTCGAGTCATGAATTAGTACTTAGACGGTTTTTCTTAAAGAAAAATTATTTTCATGTATTCCTATAAATGATTTGCATGGATTTATTTATTTATTTTACACTGAATTCACATTGAGTCACATATTTTCTAGGTGAATCCCAAAAAATTTAAGGATATTTTTAATAGTGTGATGTTTTATCACGTCGCTTGTGAAGCCACAACTGTACACTAAAGTACGACCTGTCAAGTACATTATGATCATTCGTTGCTTGTATTCCATAGTGTTAATTACACTTTATTTAAATTGTGTCGAGTTGTGTGCCTGGATAATAAAGGTTCCAAAGCGCTTATGAAAAATCTATTTCTGAATTATTCTGAATAATAACAAAATTAAAGATAGTTACTTCTTACCACAACAGTTTTATTGATGGATGTACATTTCGAAAGCTATGCTTTCATCTTCAGCGAACACTATACATGTATAATGTTTGCTGAAGATGAAAGCATAGCTTTCGAAATGTACATCCATCAATAAAACTGTTGTGGTAAGAAGTAACTATCTTTAATTTTGTTATTATTCCAACCACAGTGCTCATATATTTTTATTCTGAATAATAATCATTTACACGCATTATAACAGTTACTAACCCCTAAATCCCAAACAAAAGCAGTCGTCCAATACAAAATCGGATTGACGCCGCTCAGATATTGTATCCTCTTCTCTTCCCTGACTCTTTCTTCAACCAGGTAAATGACTCCACTGGCTGAGACCAAGCTGAACGCCAGGACGATAATTAAAGCTATTCCTACGTCGGCTATATGTTGAACACTGTAACCAAAAAATAGTATATTGTGCGACTAGTGGGAGAAAGAGGAGATTCCTCGAGTGTGTGTTTTACCGCACTCGCTACGTTCGTGCGGCAAAATCCACACTCGAGGAATCTCCTCTTTCGACCAATAGTCGCACACAATATTTTGTTCAACTACCGCAAGAAATATGTCATTTCGTGGCTCTGCTGAGCGTGGGCGAAATAATGGGTGACCTGATTGACTGACGAAACTATCAACACTTGCGTAAACGTTCCCCGTAATGAGCGTAAGCGAAATGCTACTTCGCCCACTAGTGGGCGAAATGGCATTTCGCCCACTCTCTACGTCTACAGTTAGAGAATTCATTATTTCGCCCACTCTCAGTAGAGCCTCGAAATTACATATTTCTTGCGGGTGTTGAACAAAGGAATATTTTACTGTCCTAACAAGATAATTTTTCTAATGTTTTATTAGGCAGAACGAAAACATAGTATGCCAATTTCAACAAAACTCTAAAATATGAGAAACATTGAACAATTTATTAAAGTTGCTGTTCAAATCAATTTTTAATACTTATACTAAAAGACCTTACGATAAAAATGTGCCAAGGGCGCCAAATTTGTAGTTAAGCCACCATAAAATTATAGTTCGACTGTATTCAGTAAATTTTAACCAACATATAAGTTAATTTGAGAGTTAACTTACACCGTACTTCGACTGAATTGCTCTTTGGATAACCTGACAGGATGATTAACCGTGGTTATGCTGCAATTGTCGCACTGTGTACGTAAAACGGCATTCGTTAACCGGTTAACATAAGATGGCAAGGCATGATAACCTTTATTGTTGTACCATGCGGTCATTGTAAGGTAACTGTCACTTGTTTCGTTGTCTTGAACAATTGAAGGGTTGCTTTTAATTGACCAACCACCGTATCTGAAAATTAAAATGGTTTTAAATTCTTAGTAATTAGCCAATAATCTCTCTAGAGTTATCAGAGAAATGACAATATTTTAATATTTTTAGAAGTAATACATTTAATACATTCTTAAAATCTTACCTTTTTTCAACATATTCTTTTTGGGTATCGATCAGCCAATTTTTCGTTTCTTTAATAGAAGATAACACGACAATTTTTCGTTCGAACAAATTTTTATATTCTACATTTGAGCATTCTTGGGCGCCGTTGATCGAACACTTACATTTCTGAGAAAGCTGTCAGAAAAAATGAAAATACTTAATTAAATATAAACCTGCTTTTTACATTTTACTGTATTGGTGTGCAGTTTCATTTGATTAAAGCAGTCTTGCTGAATTAATATGCGTCCATCATTAAAGCTTTCATTGATAAATGAATAATGATTAAAGGTGGAATTACACGATTCCTCTTTTTCGTGTGGCAAAGCATGCGCCGCATGCAATAGGAGGCAAAAGACGCGTCTCTATTCCTTATGCATCATAAACTAGCATATAATAGTGACAAATCAATGTTAGCCCGCAACTAACCCTTCACCACCACTACTCTAAACTTTCAAATTTGAATAAAATTAATCTTACATTTCCATACTGGAGATCTTCCAACGGATAATTTTCGGAATTGATTTTTGGAAGTAGTTCACCCGTTATATAGCCGCTGTCATCTTGTTTTTGGTAACTAATGATTAAAAAAAAAGTTAATAAAATAGTAGATTGTGGTAGTTTTCCAATTACAGCCATTAAAGCGCATTATGCGGCATAGTGCTCAACGGTGATGTTTCAACTACAGCAATGCTTCGCACAATCGAGCACTTTGAAAAGTACTGCTTTGGGGTGATGCGCGCATTGGATACCATGAAAACTAATGCACGTTCCAATTAAGCATTAACACACCTCGGCATTGTGCGCCACTGAGTCGCATTATGCGATGTAATTGGAAAACTACCTTAATATCTAATGTCGTAATGAGGTATATTACTGACAAGTTAAACACGAACACATCGAGTTTTAACAATCACACGAGTCATAATATCATTACGCACGAGATATATATAGTATTTTTTTCCATACCCACTATTAGTTTATCAAATTTGAAAATGATCTGAAGTCCCAAATTTTTTTCAAATTTGGCTCTCTTAGGGCAGCTTCTCGAAATTTGCAATCGCGACTGAAGACAACACTACGCGTTGACACACGAAGCAACAGGTCACAAACGTGCGCTATTATTATTGACGACTTTAAAGTATGTTTTCTCCCAAAATAAAAGTTCGGCGAGCATATTAACATCTACAATATTGTAGGTTAAGCTCTCTGATTATGCTATACAAAAATACGGGACGACCCCATTATCTGATTAGCTTTTTTTGTGCTTGCCTTACGAATTGTCCGAAATGAGGCTTGTAAATATCGGGAGTAAGAACAAGTGCCGGTTCATCAACGGTGGGTGGCCTGATCAACGAAAAACCCATCGCAACGGCCGTAAATATAGTTGGAAGGATTAACACGTAAACCAGCGCCCTCCTGTCACGAAGATAGTGAAGTACGCGCTTGCGCAATAAGACCTCGAATATGGTCTTCGTCGATGCCTTGATTGGGTCGTCTCGACTGTACAAATCCGTATCCTCGTCCAATTTGGAATACTTGTCTGAAAGAAGAAGACAATTCACTTGTTTCATAGTTTTTTAGAATGGAGATGGGCACATGAGAAACGTAATATAGATGGCAGCAGGTATATAGTCACTTAAGTTATCACTGTTCAAGTTTTTTCCCTTCTGATAACCACTGCAACCACTTCTTTTCAGTTCAGGATTCTTTGGAAATACAAAACCTCTATGATTTAAATATTGATAAACACAGCACATCGGCATTGTCAACGATTTATTATTTTAAATAAACTCAGTTTTAATGTAAACTCCTGATGATGGGTTAGGAACCCGAAACGATCGTTGAGATGAATAAATGTGTAGAATTTTTCAAGTGTTTGTTTATTAATTTTTATTAAATAAACTTATTCTGTGCACACTACTATGAAAACTGCCCATAGACCGAAGTGGTTATATAGCTGGCGCCCCTAGCGGTCAAGTTTGGCAGTACTCATCCTCATTGCGTAGCTCTGGGACCAAGTAATAGTTACAGTTATTTCGAAATTTTACTTGAATTTAAGAACAACAAACTAATATTTTATTGGACTATTCGAGGAATTTCTGGAAGACGGATCGAACTTTTGATCTGTTGACACTCTACTTAAAAAGTAACTACAAAACACTAACAAGTCTTTGTGGTTTCCGGGCTTGTAGGCTGTGGTCCGGTGGTATTTCTACCTGACGTTTCGTCTACAACTGCGGTAGACATTCTCAAAGGCGATGTGGCACATCGCCTTTGAGTAGACGAAACGTCAGGTAGAAATACCACCGGACCACGGCCTACAAGCCCGGAAACCATGAAGACTTGGAACAATGCCGGCCGTGAAAGCTTGCACACCTGGATAAAACACTAACACTTTTTTCTCGACGTACGTTTCGATAACCATGTTAGCGTCATCTTCTGATGACGATGGTTATTGCTTAGTAGTACTACATGGTAGCATCATCAAGAGATTATTAAAATTTGTGAGTTATAATAATCTCTTGATGATGGTAAAAAAGTGTCAATGTTTTGGTGTTTTGTGATTAACTCTTTTTAGCATTAATGATAATGATAATGCGTTTAACGTCCGTTTCTCGAAATTATGTCATAACAGACGCCATTCGCACCATTACTATTTTCCATTTTACCACTTCCCGTTGTTTTCTACATATTTTAAACTTCAACTTTTTTTATTAATAGCAATGTGCGAATGGAGGAATTATAGAAAATTTGGATAAGGTAGGCAACTTTGGGAGCATAGGAGTTTGACAGGTAATTGGCCATAGCCTTAAAAAAAGGAACCATCTTGATATTCATTGGTATTATTGAGGGAAACCATGGAAAACCTCAAACAAGATGGCCGGTACAGGAATTACCGTTTCTCGACATGAGGCAGTAGGAAAAAGTCCTAGCCATATCTGCCTCCGTCGGGATTCGAACCCAGTACCTTCCCAATGCGAGTCTAGTGCTGTACCACTAAGCTACATCGCTAGGTGTTTTCACTCCAAAGATTCCATCCTTCTTCATGAGATTCATTGAAAATGGTATTTGACGACATATTTGAGGAAATTAAAAAGAGTTAAAAGTCTCAATATCTGTGCACTTACCAGGATCTGGTAAATATGAATGGTTAACATAACCATTATCAGCATTAATTAATTCTCCGCTTTCGCCATTCTGATTTTTCTCTGATTGTTCACAAATATTTAAAAACACTTGCTCCAAAGTACTGCATATCACCGTAAAGTGTTCAAAACCGAGCTTTGCCTGATCACTTTCCAATATTTTTGAAATTTGGCCAACACTAAAAAAAAGCATTGAAAACAGAAAAATCAATGTAGAGAATTTTATGCATTTCGTATCACGTAGAAATGACCGTGCCAATAATTTAAAATAAAAATCAAAGCAAGCGTTTAGTTTAATTTAGTGGTTGGTAATACACTACTTTCCTGGTTAAAATTAATGCTTTACTCGGTTTTTCTTTTGTATTTTTAATATTAAAGCACACCTCTGGCTTTCTGATGAAACCAGGATAAGCTTTGGATTCACCCGATGCTCGTGACGAAGACCTGGAGATACATTTGCTACTTGCAATATCTCTGCAAGGGCACTATTTGGTCTTCTTGATGAGGAATTTGCTTCGATTTCCCGCACAGAGTTTCAGAGTTGTTGCAGGCAGTAAATCTTTCTCTAGGCTATCGCCACACGAGAAACTAACTGAACTGGAGGCATGTTTTGCATTCTGATGAAACCAGTGTAGGTTTCAAACCATCCGATGGTTGTGAACGAGTATGACAAAGGTGTGGCGAAAGATTTTCTGTTTGCAATGTCTCTGCAACTTAGTGCGGGCGTCGAAGCAAATTCCTTCTCGGAAAACCAAATGGTTCCTTTGCAGAGATATTGATATATTTGGCGTTCTGCGGAGGAATTTGCTTCGACGACTAAACAGAATTGTAGAGATATTGAAGGCAGTAAGTCTTTCTACAGGCCTTCGCCATAATTGTTCGTGACCAGCTGGTTTCATCAGAAAACAAAACATGGTCCAGTTCAAATATTCCTTTAGCACTAAAAATATAGCAGAAAAGTTGAGTGATGCGTTAAATTTACTTGTTTAAAACTAGTGATTCATTTTGGATGAGTGTTAAAATAATTTACACACTTTCTTTTAAAATCTGCTTACCTGTTACTCAAAGCCACTGATTTTTCAAACGGTATTTGAATTGTGATTACATCATCATTAATATCAGCAATACTTGCGTTGGGCACTACATCTCTAATAGTCATCAAGAGTGCCGTGGAATTAGAACTATCGCGCGCTTTTTGTTTTGGATACGTCACGCATATCTTGTATCCGAATCCATAAGTCTGTTTCAAACTGTTTGATGAACCTGTGCAATGAACCTTCCCCTGGAAAAAGAAATACATCTGAGTCCCTATGCATCAGTGTAAAGTGGTGTATTATTAGTAATGATTTGTACTGACCTTATGCAGAATGACAATGGAGTCACTCAACAATTCGGCCTCATCGAGATGATGGGTCGTAAGTGCCACAGTGCAGTTATGTTTGTGTGCTAGGATCAGGTCCCAGATATGTCTACGAGCACTAGGATCGACCCCACTGCTTGGTTCGTCCAGAACGACAAGCGCCGGCCGGCCAATGAACGCCAGCGCGACACATAATCGACGTTGCATTCCTCCAGACAGGTTACTGACTGGCTCGTTCTCGTACGCCGAAATCGACATTGACTTTAACATCCTGATGGCAAAATACCCAGTTAATTAATAAGTTGTCGGGTAAAAGGGCAAAAATCAGAGGCCGGAGACGGCGAGCCCTAGACCGTATCGAGTGGAGAAAAGTTGTGGAGCAGGTCAAAGCCCTTCATGGGCTGTAGCGCCACAGAGCTAGTCGATTTCTTAATAGCTAAAATTCGAAGATAATCGGACAGAATCCGTTTGAGAAATTCGCGTTCATTTTATTTCGATTATGATTAGATTTCGAGCAGTTTGGAAATAAAGGAAGGAATCAGTTCTCGAGATGTGTTTTCAGGAAGATCTCGATAACGAAGCATCGAAAAAAATAGTTTTGAGATCTTTTCAAACGATATCATCATAAGACTGAATACAAACATTTTTTTGGTGTCAAACTTTGGCTTTCTCAAATTTACGGAGAAATATATTTTGGTTCTGGCCATTGGAATACATGCGGGTTAGTAAGCTTTATAAATATGCCAAATTTTAGCTTGATAGAGAAATTCGACTGTGATAAAGGAACGGACGGATCCCATAAGGGTTCCGTTTTTTCCCTTTTGAGGAACCCTAAACCTGGTGATTTATTAATTCCAATCTGAAGATTTTAAAAATATCGAGGTTTGCCACTTCCTAATATAACTAAATTTGCTTCCGTGAAAGATCAAAGATTAAGATCTGTTGCTTTAAACTTAGCGTTAGTACTTACTGATTAACTTCTTCAGTGACGTCGGCAGCAGGTTTAGAAGTTTTCAGTCGTGCGTAGAACATCAAGTGTTCTCGTGCGGACATTGTTCCGATGAGAACATTAGTCTGGGGGCAAAGTCCCACATACTGGCGACCTTCGATACCTCTGTACTGAGCTGCCGGATCGTTGATCAAAATGTGACCGTTAGAAGACCGTGTCATTCCTGTTAGCATTTTACTGAAAATAAATAAATACAATGAACTGCTAAACACTACTAATGATCAGCGAGGCGGAACCACAGTCCGGTTTTGCTGGATTCTCGGTCAAGTAGAAATCAGGTGGAACAAATTAGCAAGCGCTGCAAATACCGGTCAAAATATGTTTTGCGTTAACGGTGACGATCTGAAGAACGGGATTAGCTCAGCCTTCCAGCAGCTCTTGAAGGAGGAATGGAGTGCTGTCAGTAATATTAAAATAAGATTATTAAACCTATAGTTGACCCATGGTTTAGACTTTGTCGACCCTCCAGTGAAGCAGTTTTCTTTAAAAGGCTACAATACCTGACGAAGCCAGTCTTAGAGCCTGATGAGGCTTGGTAGGTATTCGAAAAATTGTTTGGTAAACGAGGTTCATTTTATTATTGAATAATCATTACATAAATGTGGTCTTTCCAGCGCCGTTATGTCCCAGAAGGGTGGTGATTTGACCTTTCCTCATTTCAAAAGTGACTTTGTCAACGGCGACTTTTTTTTTCTTATCGTTCTTGTACACTTTGCTCAGATCCTTTATGTAAACACCGGCTTTCAACGACTGATCGGAAATAAACATCACATTTTCTTTATGTTTCATTATTGATTCATCTGTTAAAACAAAAAAAAAACTGTGTTAGTCCAGTTAGTACTCTCATAGTATGTCAAATAGGAAGTAAAATCCTTTCCCCTCGCCTAAAAACGGTTCCCGCTCTCCCGACGCTATTTTTAAAGCTAAAGGGTTCGAGTAAACGCCAAATGAAGGACCAAAAATCACACTACAGATCCTACAGGCGAATTTTTTGAAAAAAAAAATTGAGTATACGTGTGAATGATTACGTAATTTATATTTTTTTCCAGGATTTTTTTTCAATTTTCGACTTTAGGGTCTGTAATGTGATTCTGGGTCCTTCATTTGGCGTTTACCAGAACCCTTTAGCTTTAAAAATAGCGTTGGGAGAGCGGGAACTGTTTTTAGGCGAGGGGAAAGGATTTGAGATATATGGTGCAGGGAGTAACTTTCGCTATCTTATTTATTGTAGATTACAGACGCGTCGACATCTAAGGTCATTAACGTATTTCAACTACACAGCTAGCTTAAAACTAAATAACATCACAAAACATCCATGAGCGCAGGTGAGATTCGAACCCACGACAGTCCAGTCTAGAGGTTGCGGCGCCAAGCATGCTAACTTCCGCTATCAAATAGTCTTAAAGAGTAAACCTCTAGTTTTTGCACACAAAGTATATTATTTTTTAGAGCAGTGGCTCCCAAAGTTGACTGGACCGCGACCCACTTAACAATAACTTCCAAATTCGGGACTCACCTCTTGACTGTCATGAAGAAAAAAGGGGAATAACTATATGAATGAAGGACTGGTCAAATAAGAAAAAAACATTCAGTTACAATCGAAAATTTTAATACGTAATTAAATACGTGGCCGGTCGGTCCTATTTTTCAGGGCCCACTCAATATTCACTCGCGACCCACCAGTGGGTCGCGACCCATAGTTTGAGAAATGCTGTTCTAGAGCATCCAGAAATTTCAATTTCATTAAATATTAGCATCGACTCATCTAGTAAATTACCTGTAAACATGCCTATGATGTATCCAATCAAACCGTAAAGGCAACCGTCGAAAAGTAGAAACACACATGTCGTTCCAAAATTCATTATGTCTCCAACAATTGGGGATTCCCAAACGTTGTCCCATTGAAGTCCAAGGCCTTGTACTTCATAGCGTAATGCGTACAAACAGCCATAACAGAAACTCGACGACATAAATAGATTCTAACAAGAAATTATTTCGATAAAAAAAAAAAATTGATTATTTTTTTAGGTGATCAACAATTTGACTTTTTTATTTCTTATCTTTTACAAATGTCTATAGCAACAATGTAACCCAACGTAAAAACCTGGCGAATTAGGATTAGCGAAATCCAGCCAGACAGACAGACACTGAGGTGATTCCAAATAAAGGTTGATTTATATTATCCGGTCAGACACGGAGCGGGAACGTAGCGTTTCCGACAAGACAAACATTTTTACATGCATTTCAAATACAAGTATTGATACGTGTCTGAACGGACGAGATCCGCTAAGTATATATATTCGTATTTGAAATGCATGTTTGTCTTGTCGGAAACGCTACGTTCCCGCTCCGTGTCTGACCGGATAATATAAATCTACCTTAAATGTTCCCTTTTGCCGATTTGGGTGACGCTTCAAAATTGATTTCTGGCAACACTCTTTGAATCGGATTACATAATTGCTATATGGATTCGATTTAAAATACACTTACGGTAAGAATTTTCTGATAATATTCCAAATTGGCTTCAATCGCGATAATTATAATATAAGGCATGTATGTCAAAAAATAAAATATAACCGTCGAGACAGCTGCTAGATTTGCCGAACGGAATATTGTCGATATCATGTAACTGAAAATTGGTAAAGATTAGTGTCCTGTATTCGAAAATTAATTAATAATTTGATTTTTAGGCAACATATACACGGGCCATTTTTTGAGTTCAGAAAACTCATAATCGAATTTTTACACGATTACAAGACTTCCCCTAAATACTGCATATATGGGAAAGTAAAAAACAAAATTTAGTATGATTTTTTATTTCAAAATTCGTCAGATTCTTTTGGGGCAGCCTGTATAATAGCTAGAAACACCTTGAAGTAAAACCACAATAATAAAATAAATATTTGGAAACTTGTCAGTTTTTTTGTATCCAACTTAGGAAAAACCCGACCTAAAAAGCATAGAAAAAATTCGACTGATGACCAGTCCTATACTTCCCACCTAGTAAATATTCGCAAAAAATAAACACTTTTTTTTTTTATTCTTTGACTAGGCCCAAACAACCTTAGCTGTTGGTGGTCTTTAAAACACAATTTAATTTTTATTCTTTGAAAAAAGCATGGCCCTTTTTTTTGTTTGGTGATCTACTGATGGCTAGCTTAATATAGCAAAAATCATGGTTACCTTGATTTACGTACAATTGTTATTTTTTTTAGTAAAATATTTTTTTTCTCGAAAACTGTACATTTTAGAGAAAAAAAATATTTACATTTTTTTCATATTATAACATCTAGAATTCATTTATATTTTTTTTACCTATGTTAATACGTGACATTGAGGACGTTTGTTTGAATATCTCAGGATCCACTGAACCGATTTGACTCAAAATCTAATCAGATCTAAGTTAAAGACTGATAAACACAATAGAACAATCGGCATGCCCGTATGTTGTTCCGTTCTTAAGATATCGAAGGCGAAAAATTGACCACACACACACACACACACACACACACACACACACACATACACACACACACACACATACAGACATCAGTCGGAAAATGATTTTAAACGATTGCTAGGGTCTCAAAACGTGAAGATCTGTTAAAATCTCGAAATATTGTTTTCGGACTGAATCCATTACTTCCCTACCATAGTAGAGGTGGGAAGTAAAAATCCCATATCAAAAATACTTACCAAAACATAATTACCGAAAATCCATAAACGAATAACAAAATATAGATCGGTATTGGGTTTGAATAGGGTAACATGTTCAACACTTTAACCATGATGACAACACAAAACATGATTATTGCCATTTCAATTAGTGATGTTAGAAACCAGGATGAGAAATTTATCCAAGGTTTCAGACCCATCACTTTCATTACCTAAAAAAAAGAATAATTACTTGAACGTTGAATTACGTTAATTACATTTTTGTTATTATGAGATAAAATCCGTTAAGTAAATTATAAAAGTAATTAAGTAATTATTAGGGCTTAAGAATATCCGAACGTGTTTCCATTGCTTCTCTCTTGCAAGCCCCCAGCTGCCAGGTTCTAATCCGACAACTGATAAAAGTACCGATTGGATTTAAAAAAATAATATATTGCAAATATTAATAACCCTAGCTGTTGGTGGCCTTAAAAAAATAATGTTGGTACTACTTACCGTTGAGTTTTTAGTTTCTTTTTCCCAGACAATATATCTAGTGGCAGCTGCAATCATCATTACCAACCCGAAAAAGAAACAAATTTGGAAAGTTTGAGTTTCGTAAAGTGCTGCCAAAAATCTGAAATAAAAATACATCAATGACCGCGCGCGGCTTTGCAATATTTACACGAACTATTTCGAGCTCTTTTCGATCCCCCTCTGTCTCCGAGGTTAGTTAGGTTACAGGACTGAATTTTTTCAGGGGGTTAAGGTTACCAAAAAGAAGCAATAAGTATTCCAAAGTTCATACGTCTAGGTGAAATGGTTTCCAAGATACAAATGTCCAAAAATTACAATTTTTGGTATTCACTGACTGATAGATCATCAAAAATCTATAGGGTACCAATCGAGCTAGAACTTTGGAATTTGGACATTAATAGTGTTTAAGGTAATAATTTAATAGAATAATCGAAAATCAATAGAAATCCAACATGGCGAATTAAAAATCCAACATGGCGAATTCTGACACAAAATAAAATTTAGTGTACTTCCAATCGAGCTAAAGCTTTGAAATTTGGAACATAGATAGCGTTTGGCAGCTTTTTTAAAATTAGTGGGACGACCCCCCAATTCCCCATTCAACCAAAAACTTACGTGTCGCGCTTGTAGCACGGGTAAGGAAACTGCTGCGTGTAAATTTTATGTTTAGGCATTTTGACATCTTTTAATCGTAATTGAATAATTGCCTGATCGACCATATCTTGTAATTCGACAAAACCTCTGAAATACCGCAAGTCCTCTATAAAATTAGCCTCGGGACCCGGAAACCAAAACCTTAAAACAATAACAAAACACTATCAATATAAATTGTAAAAGTCCATTGACTCATATGCATTCTCTTTTAACATGTTTTGACCTCCAAATTTGAAGATCGATTTCTTCATAATCTACAGTATACAAGTGTGTAAACGGTTCTACCGAACATAGAGGTACTAGAAAGAGTAGGAGAAGAAATATGCTTGTGAAAGACAATAAGAGAGGAGTGATAGGATAGTAGGGCACATTATAAGACACGAAGGACTAGTACGGGACATACTAGAAGCAGAAACAGGAAAAAGAGGGGTAGAGGCAGGCCTAGATAGACTTGCTCACAAATATTTAGGGATGTAGGGTGCTCAACTTTCAGGGAGATGAGTAGGCAGAATAGGGAAGGGTCGAGGTTATACACGTCCAACCAGTCCGGTGAGTCGATTCAGTACGTGTGTACCATAGACATAGAAATCTAGGGACGTAGTACAAGCGAGTGGGGAGGTTGATGTTAAGGGGGAGGCGGTGAGGAAGTAAGTGTGTCCACATTCAATTGGTCGCTTCAGTTGCGCAAGCGCTGTATGAGCAATTGAGCATGCGCAAAGACGCTTATAAGACAGGCATATACCCTCCCCTGTATGGCTTCACACCCTCCCCTGAATGGCTCCCCCCGTTCGTCTAAAATGGCACTTTATACTACATCCGCAGATTTCTGTATTTATGGTGTGAACCTTTAACGAGATTTTTCATAATACTATAAAATCGATAAACTGTGATAATTACTTACTTACTACGAATCCTTGCTGTTGTCGGAACATTATCGATGTCCATTCTGATTTTATATTTAACGTTTGAAAATTTATTTTTGGAATTTTCATTTTGAAAAGATTTGTTGTCAAAAACAATTCCGGCTATAAATTCGTTTACGTCTAATAAAGTTCTCGCTGAACTTTCCAATTCATTTTCATTTTTGAGTGGAGAAAATCGATTTAAATCGATACATTTCATTAGATTCGATCCGATATTGACGAAAGATGACAAAGACTAAAAAATATCAAGTTTTAAGTTTTCAAAAAGCGACGCTACAAGAAATCTCGAAATTGCATATTTTAAGTAGGTGCGAGAGTAATCCATTATTTTAGTTCAAAAGATCGCGGTGGAAAATTGTAAGAATTAGGTATTTAAGTTTAAAAAAAATTATTAATTTTTTAATTTTTTCTAATAATTTAACATAAATAATATTGAAAATCGAAAAGAAAATTTTTTTTAAAGCTATAGATAAAATACTAAAAATTAATTAAAATGTATAAAAATTTAAAAAATATCACGTGACATCAAAACGCGCCAGGAATGTTTGTGACGTCGTTATGTTAAAATGTGTCTGCATTTAATTTAAATATAACTTTTTAATTAGTAAGCAAAAAAATTAAATAAAAACAGTTTTGCTATAAAACTTGTATGTGGTCCTTCCATTTAAGTAAAAAAAAAATTCATTTAAAAACCCAATTCTTACAATTTTTGATCGCGACCTCTTGGACTATTTGCACACCCCTAATTATTTTATTAAATTACTTCAACGTACTGTCAGTTGAATTATTGGTTGAAACATGTCATCAAAATCCATACTGAAACTAAACCCACTGAAACCGAAAAGTCCCAAAATGTTGTTTAGTAACGGTGAATTGATCAATTCCTGAAAACAATCGAAAGTTAAATATTTGTCAATAACGAAAATATGTTGACATTTTTTTAAATTACCATGATTTTTTTCAATATATCTTTCTTCTCCACTAACAGTGGCACCGAATTTAAACTCTCGTCCATGTAGCCTAAAACTTCTTCAAAAGTAGCAATTGATCTGAAAGTTTGGTTTGCCTAAAATAATAAAACAAATTATAATAATAAAATAAATATAATATAAAAGATTATAATATAAAAAATATATAATATAAAAGATTATAAAGTTAATTTGAATGAACACAAGTATAAAAACAAGACCGATCAAGTGTTAGTGTAACTCGCGCGCCGAGTGTTCCTTACAACTAGTAAACGAATGAATTGAATATTTTCAATTTTTCGGTTCTCAAAATTGGGATACAAGGGGGGACGTAGTTTTAAGCAAAGATTTTTGCTAATACGTCAAAAATTATGCGACCTAAAATGAAAAGAACTACCGTTATGAAATCTGTAACAAGTGCCCTTTCATACGATACCCCACTTGACCAGATGAAATAAATTTAACCCCCCTCCAAATACACAAAAAATATGTTTTGACTCTTGGACTAGGCGCGAGCACACGAGTTTTGTAGCTATGCGAAATTTCAAGTCGATAGCGTTTGTAGTTTCTGAGAAAATCGCCTGTGATATATAGACAGACAGACAGGCAACGAAGGATTATCATAAGAGTTCCGTTTTTTGCAATTTTGGTACGGAATCCCAAAAATTGTATGCCCTACTGTCGTCAGAACCGAGTTCGAATTTCGGCATTGATAAATTTTTCTTATGAATAAAACCTTTTACAAAAAAAAAAAAATTCGACTGATGACCAGTCCTATACTTCCCACCTAGTAAATATTTGCAAAAAATAAACACTCTTTTTTTTATTCTTTGACTAGGCCCAATTAACCTTAGCTGTTGGTGGTCTTTAAAACACAATTTAATTTTTATTCTTTGAAGAAAGCATGGCCCTCTTTTTTGTTTGGTGATCTACTGATGGCTAACTTAATATAGCAAAAATCATGGTTACCTTGATTTACGTACAATTTTTATTTTTTTTAGTAAAATATTTTTTTTCTCGAAAACTATACATTTTAGAGAAAAAAAATATTTACATTTTTTTCATATTATAACATCTATAATTCATTTATATTTTTTTTTACCTATGTTAATACGTGACATTGAGGTCGTTTTTTTGAATATATCAGGATCCACTGAACCGATTTGACTCAAAATCTAATCAGATCTAAGTTAAAGGCTGATAAACACAATAGAACAATCGGCATGCCCGTATGTTGTTCCGTTCTTAAGATATCGAAGGCGAAAAATTGACCACATACACACACACATACACACACACACACACACATACATACAGACATCAGTCGGAAAATGATCTTAAACGATTGCTAGGGTCTCAAAACGTGAAAATCTGTTAAAATCTCGAAATATTGTTTTCGGACTGAATCCATTACTTCCCTACCATAGTAGAGGTGGGAAGTAAAAAGTAGCTTGTATGTGTAGGGTGTATTGAAGTATATTATTGGCGAGTTAAGTGACAGTATGTTAAAACGAGCGCTAGCGAGTTTTAACTGTCACACATGTCGTAATATTTGCAACACTCTCTTGACAATAATTAAATATTCTTGTGTAAGACGATATTATTTTGATGGCTGAGAAGTTAAGATTTGCCATATATACAAAATATTCCTAGAACTAAAAATGTAGAATAACGTACGATGTAGATACAAGGGTCACCGTTGAGAGACATAAGACAGAAGTGACCGACCTTAATGCAAGGGGTCGAACGGAGAGGGGTAAGAAGAAGGCAATTCGGGGTAGATACTTAACAGTTTCTGACCAGATTTGAATGTGGAAAGTTGTGTTAGTGGTGCTGTCTTTTGAATATGTTTTTATTGAGAATGTTGAATTATATTCCAATAATAATAATAATAATTGTACTTAATCTGTGTAATTATATTGTGGTGATTATGTGCCAGTATTTTCAAGGATTAACAATACATAGGTAGGTCGCTAGAGACTTACTGAGAATTCATAGATTTAAGGATGTGGGAAACCACTAAGTAATACATACCGTAGAGGTATTTTGTATGTACGTACTATTACATGATCATTGGCCTATGTGATAATGTCTATGTTAGGGATGAGAAAAATGTAAGCTGGCATAAGGCTTAAATGTGCCTTGTCATGAATGTGTGTGTTTGACATATGGTAAAGGGACCATATGTCAATGACATAAGGTTTTAAGGTACCGTGTCATGAATGTGTGTTTGGCATATGGTTTAAAGGGACCATGCCAATGACATAAGGCTTTAAGGTGCTTTGTCATGGGTGTATGGTGGCATAAGGCTTAAAGGGGTCTTGTCACGTATGTTTATTGATAACGGTTCTAATGGACCATGTTATGACGAACTGAATATGATGATATGATGTGCTGTTTGAATTTATGAATACTCATATGCGTTTTATGACAGGAACATGTTGATGTCCGCTGGAATCTGACCGCTAACCTTACGTCTTGGCAAACTCACGGAATCCTGACAGATCCGCTGGTATGTGACAAACTATTACCTAATTGTCTGCATTGACCGTAAGACCCAATGCAGTATGTATATGATCTTATTATATACATCTAGATCAATATATTTATATTGTTTATACTTATTGTAAGTATTATTTATGCGTTTATGCGCAAAAAAAAAACGAGGTCTTACACTTGTGTAATATGATCCTTTTTGTGAGCAATTAATATTAAGTCCCATTAAAATGCCAGAGTATATTACAACTTACAAAAACACTGCGATATGACCTTGTAAGTGTAGAGTTATGGGAAACGGTCATGTAGGTTTAGATTATATTATAATATGTAACAGATGAACAAAGAAGCAGTTGTACCGACGTGGAATTTAGCAGCGCAATTATATTTTATTAACAAACTAGCTGCCCGTCTCGGCTACGCCCGGGTGGTATGTACCATGTAAGCGTACGAAAACAGTTTTTTTTTTTGGCAAAACACCGTCATAGTTCAGCCATTTTGTACAAAATATTTATAAATTATATACACAAACCTTCCTCGTTTATCGCTCTTTCTATTAGTGAAAACCGTTTCAAAATCCGTTGCGTGGTTTAGAAGAAATCAGCGGAGAAACAGACAGAGGCAGACAGCGACTTTGTTTTATACTATTTAGAGAAGATACTTTTCTCTAGTTTTAATTGTTTTTAATTATTTTATTTATACCTGACACCCTCGACACAACGTCATCTAACACACGAGTCAAAATTTCATTACGCACGAGATATATATGGTATTTTTTGTCCAACCCCCCTCCTGAAATAGCTGCTTTTGTGTCCAAATCCAAAAATTTTGACAGTTAACTTGTGTAGCAGACTTCACTTCTAATAGTAGGCTTATGCTGGGCTGCAGAAAGCATTGTTAGAAAATCTATATGACAATGACCTTAGATTGTGACTAGTGACTACACATAATATCTCTCTATAAGAAAAGCATTGTAGAATTTCAAATTCATCTTGCTAACAAAATAATTGGTTGTTTGAAACGATATTTTTTTTAAACTGTGTATACATGTTGTTGCACACCCCTTACCTAAATCTAATCCATCCATAATAAGTATGTAAAGATTGTTTATCGACTAAACGACGCCAAATATTATTTCATTTATGACTCACAATAATTTAACATTAAAACAAAATCTAATGGTCCTCTCTAAAATTCTTTAAATAAACGATTCTTTGTTAAGAAAATATGACCAAAATCAATATTCATAATTTTAAAGTTGATCACCAAAACTTATACAAAGTTGCGGTTTTTAATAGCATTATGAATAACATTAAAGCCAAGTATGGACATGCAATTTCCGAGTTTAGAACGATAATTGACAAAAGTGTCTTTTATTCAATCTTTATACAGGGGTGTCTTCAAAGACACTTAACACACTAGTTATACAGTGTGTCCCACGACATGACTGCCATAGCCTGGGACTGTGTTGTTGGGGTGATTTCAAGTCAAAAATGTCTAATGAACATATACCCGGAACGCTATCCTAACTGAGCTAGAAGCATTTGAAATTTTAAATAAGTAAGCCCACTAATGCAGGTATTAGGTTCGGCTGTTGGTTTTGTTATTATTAAAAAGACCAGGTGGCTGTGAATCACCATTAGTATTTATTGTGACAGTAAACGTCAATTAATTAGACTATATGTATACAGAAACTGGGTGGACATTTTGAGCAACTAATTCAATAAAGCGATTTCTTTTTAAATGGTTTTTAAATTAGTAGGGAATTCCTACTACTACTTATCTAAAATTTCAAATGCTTCTAGCTCTGCAGTTAGGATAGCGTTCAGGGTATATGTTCATTAGACATTTTTGAGTTGAAATCACCCCAGCAAGATAGTCCCAGGCTATGGCAGTCATGTCGTGGGACACCCTGTATATGTATATAAAGCTATATGATATTATAATATAATATAGGACTTTAGACCTATCTTATATAATATAATATTATCTAGTGAAGTTACAAAGTAGGCATAGTTATTTATCTGCGATTTTCAAAACCATACCATGATCTTTTTATCTTATTAACACTTAACATAATTAGCAGATGTGTTAACGGACATAAGACAAGACTAGCTATAGGTACCTTTTCAAGTTGTCTATTTGTTAGGTACATCTTTTTCAAAACTCACTTAATATTGAGACGGTCAATATGACATATCAATAATCGGTCAAACGAATATCGTTGCTAGATTTTAAGAAAGCACATAATAATTAATAATTGTAATTTCAACTTAATGATATTAAATAAATGCTACTTTTAAACAAATAATAATATTTTTTTTTGTAAGTTTGTAACCACCAAACTTAACTCACTCCTACCACATGTTCCTGAAACAAAATTGCTTAGTTTGGGCGCTATACGGCCTTGAAGTAACAATTTTGAATTCGTTTTTTTGTTATAAATTTAAAACGGCTTGTGCAATTTTGCTAAAATTTGGCACGTTGACATGGTTTTAATCGTTTTAAGGAACAAAAAAACCCATATCAAAATTATGATTAATATTAATCCATAGGCGTAGAACTCGGGTTTTTTAATATTTGAACGTTTCAAATTTCTACGCCAATGGAAGAAAAGGGGTTTAAGTATAAAATTTAGATTCAGTAACTTATTTGCTACAAAAAAGCTACTCTTAATAAGACTCGATTACTCTCATGGTTTTTGAGAAACAACTGTTTTATAAATTATGGAGGGTATGACAAAAAAAATATTTTAAAATACCTATAATAAAAATCGACTTTCGACAAGCCTGCAAACGTTAATAAAACAAAAAAATGCATCCTGTTTATTGCATTGTTGACATAACAATAAAAAATACTGTTTTAAACAATTATTAACAACATTGATTATGAATATTTATTTAAACAATAGTTTTCCACGTTTTATCTCATTTTTACAAAAAAAAATGTACATAAGTAAGCAAGTTAATAAATATGTTTGTTTAATTGCTTTAATTACGGGAATTTCCGTATCTGATTTTCACACAACTTTTTTCTCAAATATAATAAAATTAAAAAAGCAAATATGCTAAACATGCGGTTTACCGTTTGATACTTTTTTTTTGTTCTAAGAAAAATACTAGTTTTTATTTTCTGTCATTTCAATGTAGGGGAAAAAACAATTTAGTGATGCTGTGGTGCAGACAGGGACGTTTTAAACTGCAGTGGTTACCAATCTTTTTGTTGTGGCGCCTCCTTTTTGAAAATATAAATAGCTCACGCCCCCCTGACTTGAGATATCTAAGCGTTAGCCCACTAACCGTGGGGAATTCCTAAACCACGCAACGGATTTTGATGGGGTTTTCACCATCAGTTAGATAATTTTTCACGGAAGGTTTATATATATAGCGAACGAGCGAAGCGAGTGAGTAATGTAATTATGATATTCAAACGAACGAGCGAAGCGAGTGTGTAGTGTATTTACAATATTCAAGCGAACGAGTGAAGCGAGTGAGTAGTGTATTTATAATATTCAAGCGAACGAGTGAAGCGAGTGAGTAGTGTATTGCACCCGGGCGAAGCCGGACGGAGTCGCTATTAGACATAATCATGCACATAGAGACATGTCTATATTTGAATAAATCTGTAAGGTTCAAATGTGTTATTAATCAATTTATAATTCGTGAGCTGACTGATAAATGATGATTTTTATATGTTTCTATTATTTAATTTTTTAAATAATTTAACCTAGATTGGAGATAATGCCAGGGTGGGCCAAGACAATTTAGGGTGGGCCATGGCCCATCCGGCCCACTCTCTGGTGCCGCCACTGATCCCTGATTTATAAACTTACATGGTAAATGATATCTTGAACATGTTTGGTGTTCGGAGAATAAAGAAGTTTCCCTTTCAAAAACGGTTTTATGTAAGTCCATATCACTCTGCCGCCATCAATATCAATAATATTCTTGTAAACGTTTTGACAAAAAGTTGCTGCAAACAAAATATATCTTATATTTACACCAGCACCATCATCAGTTAATATGTTGGTTTATAATAATAATAGTAATTTATGCAACTAGTGACTTAAGTGACGGATTATATGACAGTCGCGATTTTGCGATATGAGCCTAATGTTATGTTGCATTTATACCAGAACGAGTGTGCGAGAGCTATTAATAATCGTTTACAAATGCTATACACGGGTCTTTCCGATCAACAACAAAAAACAGTTAGTAAAAGTTCCGGAGAATTTTTTTTTGGGATAAAGTTCCAGGGAATTTTTTTTGGACAACGTTCCGGGGAATTTTTTTTGGGATAAAGTTCCGGGGAATTTTTTTTGGGATAAAGTTCTGGAAAATTTTTTTTGGGATAAAGTTCCGGGAAATTCTTTTTGGGATAAAGTTCCGGGAAATTTTTTTTTGGGATAAAGTTCCGTAGAATTTTTTTTGGGATAAAGTTCCGAAGAATTTTTTTTGGGATAAAGTTCCGGGGAATTTTTTTTGGAATAAAGTTCCGGGGAATTTTTTTGGGATAAAATTCCGGGAAATTTTTTTTGGGATAAACTTCCGGGGAATTTTTTTTGGGATAAAGTTCAGGGGAATTTTTTTTTGGGATAAAGTTCCGGGGAATTTTTTTTGGGATAAAGTTCCGGGAAATTTTTTTTGGGATAAAGTTTCGGGGAATTTTTTTTGGGATAAAATTCCGGAGAATTTTTTTTGGGATAAAGTTCCGGGGAATTTTTTTTGGGATAAAGTTCCATTGTTATTTAAAATTAATGTCTTACTTGGCAATCCAGCCAACTCATCTTCATCATACTTGTCACCTCGGATTGAGTCGGCCAGCACTTTCAACACTTTACTGTCTTCTGGTATTATTGATTTACCACACAGAAGTTTTGATGATCTCATTATAAAGTTGGAAACTAAAATTAAAAAATGTGTGAGTCTGGTTAAGTAATAAGTACTCTCATCTAGCGTTTTCAGTTGGTAAGCACAATTATTTTCTGAAATTATTGCGTATCAACTTTTTTGGAGAATACACAAGCTTGGATGTTTACATATCAAAAATTGATAAAACATTTCTTAAGTTTCAAGTCTTCATGGTTTCCGGGCTTGTAGGCTGTGGTCCGGTGGTATTTCTACCTGACGTTTCGTCTACAACTGCGGTCGACATTCTCAAAGGCGATGTGGCAGCGGTCGAAGTGTCCTCCTTGGCGGCTCACAGGTCAGTTTGTCAGTGACTGGTGTCCTCCCTTCTTTTATGCTTAGTACCAGTGTGTTCTCTGTTTGGTCGTAGTTCGTCTCTCTGTAATTGGTCAACTGCGCAGTGTGTAGTGGTGGGGGTGAGTTCTGTACTCGGTCGTATTCCGTCCTTGTACGATTGGTCATTGGTTTTGTATGTCGGAGCTTGCTGGTGTCCAGGTTTTACTGAGATTGAGGCCTTCATCTTTTCGGTTGAAATTCTGTGTGTGTTTTTGTATTTCTAATACCACCGGACCACGGCCTACAAGCCCGGAAACCATGAAGACTTGAAACAATGCCGGCCGTGAAAGCTTGCACATCTGGATATTTCTTAAGTTTGTTTTTTCTGTATTTTGGATTGTTAATTAGCAAAATGCACGCTATTGAAAAATCGAAAAATATCTCCGTCTTCCAATCTTACCTCCAGCCAATTCCGTTCCACCCTGATTACTATCAGACCCTGACCGTAATAATTGGATCACTAAAGGAGAAATGTCCCCGAGCATATTCTCAAACAACGAATACATGTCAGGAATTTGTTGGATCGTATTCGTGACAGGAACTAGATCTTTGGCGGTATAGTTCCCGCGTTCATAAATCGCCGTTGTCAAAATAGACACTTTGCCAAACAGTTCCTTGAAACTGATGAACCTAATTATTCCAGATATTAATATTGTCACTTTATCTCCATCTTCTGAACAAGTTCCATTACTAATTTTTTCAATGATTGCGTCAGAATCAAATTCATTTTTAAATGATAAAAGTTTGCTGAGTTTATCTTGACGGCAAAAATAACCATTTAAATCAAAAGGATCTTTATCATCAAAAATCTAAAATTAAAAATAATAATATCTTCAGTATATAGTAGTGTTGACCCAATGAATGTTAATAACAGAAGGAAGGTTTGGTTGAGGGTCAAAATAATGAAGCCTTACCAAAATATCGCTTGTGGCCAACGTTTTGAAATATTTAATTTCATCTTCATTTTGAAACGTTGGCCACAAGCGATATTTTGGTAAAGCTGATAATTGTGGTAGAGAAATTACAAGTATTTTTTAATTGGGCATCCTTAAGAAAATATACGCTGGTATAAAACAACTGAACAATTACAGTAGACTCGCTCGCAGAAAAGAATTTTTTCGTGTTTACACTAACGCGAGTCTACTGTACTTCCTAAAATGGATGTCCGCAAAACAAAAGAAAATTGCATATTAACTTTTAATTGTTTTTTTTTACGAAAATAAGTTTGAAATGATGTAGGTATAGCACAGGTTATTTAGGCAATAATTACGTCGTTAAAAATAATTCTCATAAACAAATGAATAACGCTCACTGGCCATTATTATAAATAAATAGTTAATAGAGTCTTGGTAATGGTTTTTGGTGATAAATTTTATATGAAAATCATTTAAATAAATCTCATGCTTCCTGTATAGCTCATTATTTTAAATAAGATTTAGCAAAGTTGAAAAAATGATTGTTTTTAGTGGTCAACCTTAAATGATTTTTTTAAGAATATAGCTTCTTACGTGACTGTGGAAAAATTTGCGCAAAGCGTTAAACGTTAAACTGCCTCTTTGCAAAGGTCACTCATGAAAAATCCAAATATTCAGAGGGCTGCAATTCAGTAACAAAGCGTGTTCGAACCCACGTCCATAGGAACTTTTTTTCTTAAAATGAATTAAATTATTAAAGAGTCACCTCCAGAAGTTTGTCGGCCACACACATTACGTTTGGAATAAATCAGTGCAAATTTACGAATTTATTCTTTATTTTCTCAAGGATATGCCCGTACCTACCTACATTATTTTTAAATTTTTTTATTATACTATTTTTTTTTTGAGTTACCTGATTCAAATTCAATTCTCCACTTTGTAATGCGTCAATTACTTCATCGTCAAAAGATAAT
Source organism: Mongoloraphidia duomilia (assembly GCA_039654895.1). Classification (NCBI taxonomy): domain Eukaryota; kingdom Metazoa; phylum Arthropoda; class Insecta; order Raphidioptera; family Raphidiidae; genus Mongoloraphidia; species Mongoloraphidia duomilia. Next base: position 2,072,206 of record CM077524.1, read on the forward strand.
TTTTCTTTTAAAAATTTCCTTAAACCGTCCCAGTTCTTTATCATTGTAGATAAATCCACTAAAATTTAAATTTCATTTAATGTTATTTTAATGTATTAAATTTTGACCCTAAAAAAATTAGTACCTATGTCTGTATCGCGGGTAAACAGACAGATGACGTTAATACCGCTAAACACAAATAATTATATTCTTTTCATGGAGAAGATTTATAAAATCAAATGTCCGTACAATATAATAAATAAAATAATTGAAATTTTATTTTTTTATATTTTAAATTGCTACAATACCTAAGTATATATTTTCATTAAAAAAAAAAAATATTAAAAGTCTTCGGGATTCGAACCTGGGTTTGGTGTTTGTATTTGTCGGTAGACTCGTACTTTTCCGCACGGTCACCTGGCTTACTATATCTGAGACCTTAAAATAGTTATACATGCTCTGTTTTGTTTCGCATGTCAAAAACTTCTGACTATTTCCGTTGCATCTAATATTTCTAAAATGCCATCCCAGATTTTGACGTTAAACGTTAATCACGTCAAAAATTCGTACATAAAAATAATATCATATTATGATAACTTTCGTGCAAAATATTCTGCCGTATAAAGAAAAACCGCTTTAAGAAGGGTACACCCATTGAAGAGTTACGACAGATAGACAGACAGACAAAACAACAAAGGACTATGTCTAGCAGTTCTTGTCGATTTTTTGATGTGAAACATCTTATATCGGGTGAACAGCCGCGTGAGGGGAAATATGCAACGAAATGTTTGGTCCGCTCCTTCGCTGCTGTTCTCCCCACCACTGCGGCACTCTCTCTCTCTCTCTTGGCTCAGGCGTGCACTGTAACACACGCGGTGTTACAGTCCAGTATATAGGATTACGTCAGCATAACAGTTAGTTGCTGCGTTTGAAAAAATATATACTACTACATAGAGAATACCGCCAAGTTCAATAACGTTTTCTTTGATGTTTCACATCTGTCGGGGGTCCCAAGACCCACACCCTTTTTTCTCTTGCGAGATTCCTTCGGTTCCCGGAGTATGCCGGATCGAAACGAAAAAAATATTGTCGGATGTAGTTTAGCGGTCTAAATCGAAAGTGTCTCTTGATGTTTTTTCCTTCAGGCCGTAGTTCTCTCGAAAAAAAATAACAAAATCGACAAGAACTGCTAGATCCTTTGTAACAAAACACAGGTCTTTTTGAGTAAGGATTTTTAAACTACAGCACAAATTACTTACAACGAAGTGCGTCTTTCACTGTGGTGGTATTGAATGCATCGGAAGCAAAACTGATAAATCTAATTGTTGGTGGAATATTTTTTAAAAATGAAATAAACGAACTGTTGGTGAGGACAGGCTCTAATTTCAGTGCTACTTTTCCAAATCTGAAATAGTAATTAATTGATCAAAATCGATGTGGTGATGTTTATAGATACCACTGTAAAATATAATATCTGATAAAGAAGGTGATTGGATGAGCAGCCAATAAACCAGTTATGAATTAATCCCAGGTCAAATCGCTGAAGCTAGAAATTTAGACAGTTGGTTCCTTTTCTGACGTAAGCATCCACTAAGAAAGGATTTTTCGAAATTCAACCCCTACGGGTGTCAAAGGGGGTAAAATTTTGAAAGACTAAAATTAACAAAATCCAATATTAGTAAAAAATTTTTAGTGACAAGCTTTTATTGAAATGTACTAAAAAGGAAAAAATAATATTTAATAATTTTGGTTCATAATTATTATAAACGCGTGGGTCGTGACTCGTGACTAATAAACTATCATAGAGTTTACAACCCACGTTTTTATAATAATTATGAACCTAAATTATTAAATATTATTTTTTCCTTTTTAGTACATTTCATTAAAAGCTTGTAGTCGAGCGTCTATAATCTACAATTCATTCATTAAAAGCTTGTCACTAAAAAGTTTTTTTTACTAATATTTTTTTACTGTCAAAAATAATGTTTCCACGGTTTAATGAACTCATCCTACAAAAATGCTTTAATAGTCCTCTAAAATGCCCCAAAAGTCCTTTAAAATGCCCCAAAAGTCCTCTAAAATGCCCCAAAAGTCCTCTACAATGCCCCAAAAGTCTTCTAAAATGCCCCAAAAGTCCTCTACAATGCCCTAAAAGTCCTCTACAATGCCCCAAAAGTCCTCTAAAATGCCCCAAAAGTCCTATACAATGCCCCAAAAGTCCTCTTAAATGCCCCAAAAGTCTTCTAAAATGCCCCAAAAATCCTCTAAAATGCCCCAAAAGTACTCTACAATGCCCCAAAAGTCCTCTAAAATGCCCTAAAAGATATTTGATATAATTTTTTTTCAAAGCAAATCAAATGAAGACATTTAGCACTGCAACTAACAATCTAATCCCTAAGGTCATTGTCAAACAAGATTTTCTGACAATGATTTCGGCATCAATATCATCCAATTACGATGTCCAACCTTATAAAAAATATTAAGGCCTAGGCCATTTCTTCAATTAATTTTAAACAAATAAACTAGTTTAGATGTTGAAGATCGCTCGTGTTCCAGTCCAATATGCAAATGACCTTAATTTATAATTTAATAGATTTATACGACTGAAATGCAATTAAAAATTTTTGTTGGAAAGCAGCCAATTATATAATTGATTCCAAAAATATCGGAAAAATCATTGTACTAACCATAGTCACAGTCAGGATTCTAAGCATATAAGGAACATGTTAGATTAGTAATCATGTCACGGTTGAGTAATTGTAAGCTCATTCCGCCGCGAAAGTGGAAAGGTTCAGGTTAGAATCCTGACTGTGGCTATGGTTGGTAAAATCATTTTTCCGATATGTTTGGAATCAATTATATAATTGGCTGCTTTCAAACAAAAATTTTTAATTGCAATTCAGCCGTATAAATCTACTACCTTAAATATTATTTTTTCCTCTTTAGTACATTTCAATAAATGCTTGTCTCTAAAAAGTTTTTTTTTACTAATATTTTATTTTGTTCATTTTAGTCTTTCTAAATTTTACCTCCCTTTGACACCCGTAGAGGTTGAATTTTGAAAAATCCTTTCTTAGTGGATGCTTACGTCAGAAAAGGAACCAACTGTCCAAATTTCAAGTTTCTAGCTTTAGCGGTTTGGCCTGGGCGTTGATTAGTCAAAAAAACCCTACATCCCCGTTTGAATTTATTTCTAAAAACGATTTATTCACGTATTGTCATCGGAAATAAATATGTGTACAAAATTTCAAATCGATTGAATACGTGTAAGTCGTTCAAAACTGACTTGCAAGTTTTGACCTAAACTAACATACATTGCAAGTTAAATAAAAGCTTGTAAAAACAGTCACTTTCAATACAGTGGGTCAACCCCATTGTTTGCATTACAAATAATATTTCACATCAAGCGAGAGCTGATTTTTAATTACTTTTCAAATAATTTCTACGAACCTCGAATCTTCGAAAGAAGGCAATTCTGAATTAATGTCTTCACAGTCATTGCTCAGGCCGCATATAAAAGTCTGCACGAAAGGTAAAACTCCTGCACTTGGTAACGCTCGAGATTTAAACTCACCTGTTAATTTTATTAAGTCAATTAGTTACAAGGTGACTGTTCCCTCAGATTGTAAAAAAAGGGCATATGCCTCACCCACATAATCGCACGATCGAAGTTATACTTCATACATTTACATTTTTGCTTTTCGCCTCAGCATTTTTAAAATTAATACCTAAATAAAAAATGAGAGAAAAAGATAGCTATTGTAGACGAATATAAATTATCTCTTTCTAGAATTGTGATTGGTTCTTCGTCTCCATGTCTATATTTTATACTTTTTATGCTGTCACTTTATATGAAAATTGAATATTCGTAGCAACCATATATATTAGCGCGAAGAACCAATCACAATTCTAGAAAGAGAGAATGATAATTGTCTACAATAGCTATCTCTTTCTCTAATTTCTGTGCCAAAATTATAGGGGAATGCACTGTCCATCCTCCATGTCTATGCTATACATAAGTATCCAAAGCCTGCTTACTACAATATTACACTATTTTGAAACGTCAAAAAAGGTATTTTTAAAATTATAAAATCTATAAGAAAACGAATTTTTCCTGAGATGACTTCTAGCTAGATCGATTTGTTGCCCCCCCCCCCCCCCCCAATCCCTTTTCAGTAAATTTTATCCAAGTCGTTAGAGCCGTTTTATCCCTGTCAGCGTAACATGACAGCGTTTCATTAATTTTTGACTTGAGGTTAGTACCAGGCTTTTTTCTACTACCTGATAGCGCCACTGGCAAGTAATGCCTCCTCTACGCCATCGCCCATGATGGGCGATCACGATTGGGCCTTGATTGCCACCATCATTGCGCAGCTGTTCACAAAATCGTGCATTGTCCATTTGATGACCCAACGTCCGAACAACCGACACAGCGGCGATTAGGCTCGATCGTCACCGATCATGGGCGATTATGCCTTCCACATATTCGTGATCGCCTGTAATCGTCCATCATGGCCGATAGTGTAGAGGAGGCATAAGAAAATGTAAGTGTTTGACGTATACCTTAATACAGTGACTTCCCTGTATACCTTATTTGCCACTAGCGCCATCTGACGAATAAAAATATGGTAGCCCTCATTCACTACCCTCACTAAAGAAGTATAACTTCAAAAAACGTGCGCCCACCCCTCTAATTTTTTTTTACACTTTCCGTCTTACATAAACGACTTACATGAAGGAACGTTGACAGGCTGCACTTGGATTCGAACTATGTACATTATGACGAATGTTCCAATGGCCCAGAGTAAAACTGCGCTTGTGATTAACTAGAAAAAAATTATTAGTTTATGGTGTGATTCCAGATTAATTTTTGACTCCAAGTCTTCATGGTTTCCGGGCTTGTAGGCCGTGGTCCGGTGGTATTTCTACCTGACGTTTCGTCTACAACTGCGCTAGACATTCTCAAAGGCGATGTGGCAGAAATACCACCGGACCACGGCCTACAAGCCCGGAAACCATGAAGACTTGGAACAATGCCGGCCGTGAAAGCTTGCACACCTGGATAATTTTTGACTGTCTATAAGTTTTTGATTAAATTTTGAAGTGACTTTTTACGCGATGCCATTGCCTCGACGATGTCAAAAATTGATCGACTTTTATAGAAAGAATTAGATTACAAGCCTTACCTGAAGTTTTCATTCTAATTTTGTGAACATTAATGCCTGTCTTGAAGAATATGTGTTTGAACAATCTCCACATACAAAACCCATTTTTTAATCGTTATCAACTATCCATATTAGTATACAGAGTTCACTTTTTATAGTTGAATGGACCCTGACTGCACGGCCTAGTCGCTTGTACAATATGGGCATCATATTATTATTCCCAAAAAAGGACACCTCATAGTAGACGCGTATGTCCTTTGTTGTCGAGCGGCTATAATCTATATATCTATTTATCAAGAAAACTTTAAGTACTTACCGGTTTTCTTCTCCGTAGTAAATAATCTTTCCATAATGTCAGTGTAAACTGACGACCGTGTTTTTTATTCTGAAAAATAAAATCAGAAATTGTATTTTTTTAAATTTTAAATTCTATGAATTCGCTAGAATTTACTATATAATTCAGTAGGTTTTGCATTCTTATTATAACTGCCTACAATAATTAAAATAAAAATGAATAATTACTCCGATGAAGAAAGAGTTTTTATGGTAAAAACGTTTTACAGCGGTGTTAGTTTGCGGAGAGTTAGAGATTTGTTTTCTATTAAGTTTAATGGCACACAACGTTAATTCCCTATGTTCAACTTTGAGACCGGACACCCGGTATACTCTCATACATAGAGTGTTAAAATCATAACCCTCCTTTTTTGTGGGCGGGTAAAAATAGATTATTGCCTGACCCTGTATAAGCAGAGATGTGAATTTTAATTTAGCGGGATGACCCCATTCCAAAATTCTTGCTATTATATTATTATTAAATAAATTAAAAATATGATATTAGTACCAAATGACCATAACAAATTACGACCTTAGAAAAAAAGAAGAAACTGTAATCAAAATAATTTTACCATGAATTTTACCTTAAAATACCTCGCCTATATGCTATAATAAACGATCAAAATATCAATGTTAAATAAGTAATAATTAAATAATAAATTTGAACTAATTTCATACTTTAATTATGTGATTTTATAAAAAAAATATATTTGCAAAATTATAACGTTTTAGACCTTTCAAACTTTGGCCTTGATTACCTGATCACCTACATTTTGTTTGAATGGTTTTATTAATTAAAATGATGTCACATATAGTTATCTCTTTTTATATGGTATAGCAAAAATTAGATAACTGCGTTGCTTCTAAACTTAATAAAAATAAATTATTTTTGATCATCCGGTTTTAGCATACCAGTTAGAATTAATTTAAAATTTGAAAAGCGTGGCTTCGTCTGGACCAATAATCATCAAAAGTGGTTTACAAATTATTCGAAATTTACTCCCAAATAGTGATGAGCAAAGCAAGACCAAGACCAAGACTTGGACAGTCTTGGTCTTGGTCAAATATGTCTGGTCTTGGTCTTACTTATTTAGTCTTGATCTTGGTCTTGCGTATCAAGTCTTGGTCTTGCTCATTTTATCTGTCTTTTTTTAGTTTTTTACTTCTGAAGATCATCATAGTTATAAATTAAAAATAATTCACAATCTATATTATTAACTAACAAAATACTTAATTTTATTAAAATGTTAAAAAATATCAAAATTACATCATTTTTAACACGCTTGTTCATTCGGTCTTGGTCTTGATCTTGCTAGTCTAATGATAGTCTTGGTCTTGGTCTTGCTTTTTCGCAAGACCAAGACCAAGACTGCAAGAGGTCTTGGTCTTGGTCTTGCTAGTCTAATGATAGTCTTGGTCTTGGTCTTGCTTTTTCGCAAGACCAAGACCAAGACTGCAAGAGGTCTTGGTCTTGGTCTTGCTAGTCTAATGATAGTCTTGGTCTTGGTCTTGCTTTTTCGCAAGACCAAGACCAAGACTGCAAGAGGTCTTGGTCTTGCTAGTCTAATGATAGTTTTGGTCTTGCTTTTTCGCAAGACCAAGACCAAGACTGCAAGAGGTCTTGGTCTTGGTCTTGCTAGTCTAATGATAGTTTTGGTCTTGCTTTTTCGCAAGACCAAGACCAAGACTGCAAGAGGTCTTGGTCTTGGTCTTGCTAGTCTAATGATAGTCTTGGTCTTGCTTTTTCGCAAGACCAAGACCAAGACTGCAAGAGGTCTTGGTCTTGGTCTTGCTAGTCTAATGATAGTCTTGGTCTTGCTTTTTCGCAAGACCAAGACCAAGACCAATTTTGCTCATCACTACTCCCAAATTACTCATAAAAACCTATAGGGTACTTCCCGTTGACCTATAGAATCATGAAATTTGGCAAAAAGCAAGGTATCACAGCACAAGAGTCAAGGGAAAAATCCGAAAATCACAAAAAGTAAAAATTAAGGGGGGCCCCACACAAAAAACGGAAAACATTTTAAAGGTTGTATCTTTGGAACCGTAGCAGGTAGCCGGTTGAAATGTGTGCGGATATCCTAATAAATAATAAATTAAGGGGGATCCTCATACAAAAAAATGTGACCCGTCGTGGGAAGCCTGGCAGATGAGAAAAATCAGCCCCGCGAGAAATTTAGTGTAACGGTACGGAACTCTCGTAGCGTGAATTCTACACGCACTTGACCGTTTTTTTTTATTTTTTACAACCTAATTCTATTAGGAATAAATTTAAATCAAATAATATTTTTGAAAAATTCATTGGTTTGACTGATTATTAATACAGTTTATTTCTACTTTGTAAAAAAAAGAGATATTCAAGTCGCCTAGTTACCCACTTTCTTTGGGATCGGGGGCAGTATAGCCTAGTGGTTAGCATGTTTGGTGTCGCAACCTCTAGACTGGACTGCCGTGGGTTCGAATCCCACCTGCGCTCATGGATGTTTTGTGATGTTATTTAGTGTAGTTAAAAGACGCTAATGACCTTAGATGTCGACGTGTCTATAATCTACAATAAATAAATAAAAATAAAATTCTTTGGGTTCTTACAGCTTGAGCGCATCTACCTTATTTTCCTCACTTTTTGGACACATGACCTGGAAGAGGGTGTCTGTTTCTCTTTAGAAACAAAGAACAAACAAATCTTCATAAAGACGTTCCGTCAAAGTTGCGTCATCGTAAAGATTTGTATAATTGTGTAGTTTCTATCATGCATGTAAATTAATCATATGGAATTATCTTCACGATATACAGACTTGAGTATATTTCTCCCAATGCCAACAATCCGGTTATTCTATAGTACACAGTTCAAGGTCACAGATAATATCTGCTATTCTTATTCGTGTAAACATAAAATTATAGTATGATTTTGTTTGTTTTTTTTTCGCTATAGCCGCGTCAAACTGTAAAGCCGGCTCCAGACGGCCAACGTATGCCAATGTCGGCGAATGTATTCGCGACCAATGTTGGGCATCTCTTCTTCTCTACATAGTATAAAACAAAGTCGCTGTCTGCCTCTATCTGTTTCTCTGCTTACTTCTTCTAAACCACGCAGCGGATTTTTAAACTTCACTAATAGAAAGAGCGATAAACGAGGAAGGTTTGTGTATATATTTTGTAAATATTTTGTACAAAATGGCTGAACTATGACGGTGATAACTCACACAGATACATTTTTCTGTGTATTCGATAAAAATATCCGACAGTCGGCTCTTGGACTAAATTATGAGAGCGAGGTAGCACTGGTCCAATGGATTTTACTCCGTACGTTTCGCCCAAAGCTCCGTTGGGCATCTTCAGCGGCGATTGGCAATACGATGTGATCTTCTTGCCGGTCGCCTGGTGACTGAGGCACTGTTTGCGGTGTCTGTATTTATAAGGGGTGGCTGGTAGGTATGCGGCATCTGATTAGTTGGGGCTGGGTCACCAGTCGACCGGCAAGAAGATCACATCGTATTGCCAATCGCCGCTGAAGATGCCCAACGGAGCTTTGGGCGAAACGTACGGAGTAAAATCCATTGGACCACGGCTACCTAGCCCGGAAACACTTGCTACCAAGATGTCTAAAAATATCCGACAGTCGGCTCTTGGACTAAATTATGAGAGCGAGGTAGCCGTGGTCCAATGGATTTTACTCCGTACGTTTCGCCCAAAGCTCCGTTGGGCATCTTCAGCGGCGATTGGCAATACGATGTGATCTTCTTGCCGGTCGACTGGTGACTGAGGCACTGTTTGCGGTGTCTGTATTTATAAGGGGTGGCTGGTAGGTATGCGGCATCTGATTGGTTGGGGCTGGGTCACCAGTCGACCGACAAGAAGATCACATCGTATTGCCAATCGCCGCTGAAGATGCCCAACGGAGCTTTGGGCGAAACGTACGGAGTAAAATCCATTGGACTACGGCTACCTAGCCCGGAAACACTTGCTACCAAGATGTCTACCGGTCGTGAAAGCATGAAAATCCAATTTATGAGAGCGAATCTGTGAACTTGAATTCGTATCTCCTACTTGTACAGGTAGAAGATTCGCGTTCGATATTGTTGCAATAAATATCAATACGAAATGTCAGCAAATAAAATATTTATTACTGTCTACATTCTACCAGTAAACAACATAACCGTTGTGTTTATAATATTTAATCGGTCATTTTCTTTTCAAGGTTCTACAATTATTTCCTAGTTGAATACTTCTAATATAATTTATATACACATACAGAATTTCAATATATTTCATGACTCGAACGATCGTAAAGATGCACCCAACGATGTTCCTTTATTTTTTAAAGTTTCCAAGGTCGTCGCTAGATCAGAGCGAGCGAGACGATCGCGCCAGGTGTCAAGGATGAAGGTCATAAATAGGGAATCAAAATTGAAGATCAAATTTATATTTGCAAATAAATTAAATAAAACATTAACAAATTTATCTCTTGGTACATTAACCTGTAAGACATAACTTCTCGAGGGGTTGACCGATTTGAAAAATTTCGACGCTGATCGGTTCAGAATGTTTACGGAATGGTCCCATATAATTTTTAATTAAATCGGATCAGAAGTTTCTTTTTTTTCTGGTACCAAATCAAATTATTTTTAATATGTTATGTCATAATATCTCCTGCATTTGTAAACCAATTTTGATTTCTTTTTCTAATCAATAGGATAATACCTTCAGGGTGATCTCACATAAATTCTACTTAAATCGGTTCAGTAGTTCTTTTTAGTTTAGTAATCAAATATCAAGAAAAAAGTCGGTTAATAACGTGCAAACTACATATTTCAATAATCGAAATGGCCCTATTATCAGATGCTATACCTATAAATAAAATAATACACCTTAAATTTGTTTGTCATTTAACCTACCGCCAAAACAGCACATTTAAGAACAGGGGTTGCTTATTTTGATGTCTTCTACAACCTCTATAAGTTTGGCACATTGTTTATGAAACACCCTGTATACCTAAGAATTTTAGTTTTTTCTATGAATTGATTTATTTATTATTAATAGAATTATTCAGTCAAAGTGATTAATTAAAATATGACCTTGAATATCATACATAAAGGTACGTGCAGTACGCAGCTGGGATTCTAGATGGTAGCATGTATGGTAGATGGTGGCTGAAATTATAAGCGCTTATAGGTTTGCACAACGAAGCTTTGATAGTAGCATTGATACAAGCTTAAATCGCGTTTAAAATGTCAGATAGCGAAGACGAATATTTGTGTTCTTCTGCTACAAAGTGGTATATTTTAAATACAAATTTGGGTAGGAGCTATCATGTCCACCCTATTAATAGAAAACGATCTAAACAGGCGAATTTCATCATTTATACCAAGAATTAAAATTTTACTCAAACCGGTTTTTTGAATATTTACGTATGGAACATAACACTTTTAAATACGTCTTAGAAAAAACTCAAAACAAATTAAATAAAAACTGGCAAAATTTCACTTATTAAACTAGTCACATCCATTGCGAAACTTGTAACGGCCATTTGACAGTTGTCGCACGTTGATTGTAGTAGTCAGCGCGCTGAAAGAATGATGAGATACATTCTTGTATCTAGCAGCTCTTGTAACAGCGCTTATACCTGCTACACTCACTGCTTCGTTGTGTACGCTCGCATATATAGCAATGCATTAATTTAAGCAAGCCCTGCTATGATCTACGCTACCATCTAGAATCCCAGCTGCGTACTGCACGTACCTTAATTCATATGCGCTTGTTGAAAAGTATAGAAAGCCTCCTCTTGACAACTCACATACGAAACTGTTTCATTTTATTGTTATTGAATGGCATATTGTCTTAATGACACACGTATGTTAGTTTACTAATCAATTTCTCAAATACTTCAACACAAAAAGAAAGTAAGAGTTACAATAAGTACTAAGTGCGGCGAAGGAGCCTAACGTTTTTTACAAGCTTTTATTTAACTTGTAATGTATGTTTGTGTGTTTGTTTAGGTCAAGTCTTGCAAGTCAATTTTGAACGACTTCCATGCATCCGATCGATTTGAAATTTTGTACACATATGTATTTTCGATGACAATACATGAATAAATCGTTTTTAGAATTAAATTCAACCCCTAAGAGGTTCAAACGAGGGTGTGGGTTTTTTTTTTGACTAATCAACGCCCAGGGCAAATCGCTGAAGCTAGAAACTTGAAATTTGGACAGTAGATTCCTTTTCTGACATAAGTATCCACTAAGAAGGGATTTCTCAAAATTCAGCCCTGAGGGGGATCAAAAGGGGGTACAATTTTGAAAGACTAAAATGAACAAAATAAAATCTTAGTAAAAAAAAGGTTTTTAGAGACAAACTTTTATTGAAATGTACTAAAAAGGAAAAAATAATATTTAATAATTTTGGTTTTAATGTCATCTATTAGCGCACTTGTGAACTACAAAAAACTTATTAACAGCATACAACAAATACCTGTTCGTGTTTGAGCCGAGTAAATCCGATTCAGCGTCACCGACCCGAAGCGTGACGGTCAACTTTCGTTCACTACTCAGGCAAAGTGCGCCTAAGGAAGTTTTCACTTCAAAAAATTATTTGGTGCATAATCTAAATAACCCTAAGTATTAGTGGCCTTAAAAATAAGATAGGTTAAATTCTTACGATATGTACTACACTGTACACTGTCTTACTCTTACCGACTGCGCCATGTAATGTTTTTTCAAAGAATGTAACATTTATTTAATTCCGAAAATATCTTTATTCAAAATCTGGTTAACAACTGAACAATTCACAAAATCTGTTTTGTAGATTTTATCATTATATAATCTTAAACATTACTTAAATAATAGTTATTCTAAACAGAGGTCAAAATCCAATACACAGTCATCATTTTGTTTTGTTTTTAATATTTTTGTAATGCTACACCATAATTGAATAAGTGTTAAATGCACTCGTTTTTCAGTACAGTAAATTCGTATTGCTTATAAAATAAACAATAAAATGCTTGCGTGCATCATTTGAATTTTGCTTACAATATCACAACAATTATAATTTGTTGTAACTAGTAACTTAATAATGTGTATAAGTATCTGTTGCATTTAATAAATTCCCACCAAAAATAAAGGGTATGTGTCTCACCCACATAAGCGTACAGTCGAAGTTATACTGCATACACTTATACATTTTTGATATGAAACTTCTTATGTCGGGCTGTGAACAGCCGCGTGAGGGGAAATATGCAACGAAATTTATGGTCCGCTCCTTCGCTGCTGTTCTCCCCACCACTGCGGCACTCTCTCTCTCTCTCTCGGCTTCCGCGTGCTCGGGCTCGGGAAGACAACCGCGTGTGTTACAGTGCAGTATATAGGATTACGTCAGCATAACAGTTAGTTGCTGCTTTTGAAAAAATATATACTATATACTACATAGAGAATACCACCGAGTTCAATAACGTTTTCTTTAGATGTTTCACATCTGTCGGGGGTCCCGAGACCCACACCCTTTTTTTGATTTTCCCCTCTCAGCATTTTTATAATTGCTCTTTATACCATCTTCAGAGCTTCAATGCTGTAAAGACTAAAAATGTACCGATTTACCGAACACGTGACTATACAATTTCCACAGCATTAATAATGTCATTCGATAAATACAGCATACTACATTCCAGTTCACAAACGCCGTAATACTGCGTGATTTCTTATGTAAATTGACAAGAATGGAAACGCCTAGGTATACTGATAGCGTAGCAATACAGGGTTTAACAAAAAGTTACTCATGAAATTATCAGTTTCATTCAAAACTGAACAATTATAGCAATCGCGATGTTTTGACTTATATCTTATCTTAACGATTTGTGAGATATGAACATTTTGCCAAAAAACTCTACACCCACATTTTACCCTCTTAAAGGTTGAATTTCGAAAAATCCTTTCTTGGCAGATGCTTACGTCCTGTAAGGAACCTACCTGCCAAATTTCATATTTGTAGAGTTTATAGTTCCTGAGATTTCGTGATGAATGAGTCAGGCAGTCAGTGAGTGAGTGAATGGTATTTCGCATTTATTTATTAAGATATATACGGTGTCATCGGGTTAGAAATTGTTAATCTCTCGGTAACTTTCTGGTATACCCTATGTTATTGTAACACTCTTATAACCAGTTAGTTGTTACGTTGTGCTACTGAAGGAAGTAATAAAAAAATAGTAATTTTCTACACAACTATCTATTCTCAATATACATTAGATTTAGCATCTTATTTCATATTTATATAATACCGAGCCGTTTCTATGAAATCATGTTTCAGTATTGCAGATTGCAGGAAATATGATGAAAGATCGTATCTTCTATTGTTTTTAAATTTTAACCGACTTTAATAAAGGAGGTTATCAATTCGACGTGTAGGAGAACTTTACAATTTATTTATACGCTATCATTTTGGTTTGCCGATATTTTTAACAGTCATTGGTTGACAGTTCATCAGTGTAGATGCGAGTAGTGATGAGCAAAGCAAGACCAAGACTTGGACAGTCTTGGTCTTGGTCTTTCTGATTCAGTCTTGGTCTTGGTCTTGCTCAAATATGTCTGATCTTGGTCTTGGTCTTGCTTATTAGTGTATTTGCCATATGGCACATACACTATTGGCGTCGGTCGGATGGCGGGACCTAGGAGTCGGACCAACATTTCTCGACGTTTCATAGCCTCCTGAACAGTTTGCCACCATTTTTGAAAATGTTTATGTATATTTATAGTTATATATATATATGTGTGTGTGTGTGTGTGTGTGTGTACACGATAACTCTCGACAGACTTAATCGATTTAAACGAAATTTGGTATACACATTGGAACCCATTACCGCACGAAGCCTATTTAAAATGGGCCCGATCGGACCATTTTAAGGGTAGTTTTTAGGGGTTAAAAAAGTTTTTGGGCCCAAAAATACCGAAAAAATTCTCAGAATCGTTTCAAAATTGAAATTTAACTCTTTAGTGAAGATTAAAATGTGCTGCTAAAATTTTAATAAAATCGGCCCGACAGGACCGGACTTACAAATTTTATGAAAACACTGGTTTGCGGATAGTGATTTACTTACTGAAGGGTGTATTTAATTTGGTACAGAGGTTGCATTGATAATATTATTGAAATTAAGAAAAAAATATTATTTTAAGGGATGTATTAAGGGGTTAAATTTTTGATTTTGTCCAAAACCAAACTTAAGTTTACATAATAAAGCCACAAGGCCTGCATTAGCAAATACACTGTATTGTCGGCAGGGTTTGGCACTGCGACCCGAGTTTTTTAGTCTTGGTCTTGGTCTTGCGTATCAAGTCTTGGTCTTGCTCATTTTATCTGTCTTTTTTTTAGTTTTTTACTTCTGCACGAGCGCACTTAAAGACGAGCCCCACTGGCTCTGAAGTAAGAATTTTTAGTTTAGTCTTGTGTATTTGGTCTTGGTCTTGCATATTCGGTCTTGGTCTTGTTCATTCGGTCTTGGTCTTGCTGGTCTAATGATAGTCTTGGTCTTGGTTTTGCTTTTTCGCAAGACTGCAAGACCAAAACCAATTTTGCTCATCACTAGATGCAGGAAATTCGTTATGAAGCGTTTTACAACACAACAACGAATTTTAATATAACAACGCTCTATGAAAATCGGTCCTCAGTTGCGAAAACACGTAGAAAATTGTGTCCTATATTGGATAGAATCAAAACACTTTCGCGACCCGCAATAAGTGGTTTAGCAAAAAAATTCGAGACAAATTTAGTTGCTCATCATGCCAGAAGTGTTCCTTCGGAGTAGTAATGCGCTATTACGAGATATTTTAGTCGATTATCTCGATTGTTTAAACATCTCGATGACTCTCGATGGTTGTCACTTGAACTCGATTGTTGTTGTTTCATAGTTCATCGAGTACTGATTCGCACACTGTCGAGAGCCACATAATATACAATCGATCATCACTCAACAACTGTGGTCGAGTCGATGGTCGATTGTGCAGTAATCGCGTAATACGAATTCAGTAGTGAAGAGATCACAGAGTACCGACTGAACAGTGTGAACAGTGAACAATCAACGAGTCGCGTGAACGTCAGTCGACTAGCATATAACTTTTAATCGCGATTATATGTATTCTCATTCGCTGCTATTGCTATAACCTATGTGGCAAATAATAGATTCGAATTCAATTGAACATTTCGGACGAAGTCGCGGGCAAAAAGCTAGTTTTAAATAATATTGCGATCAATGAATAATTAATATAATTTTTTCGTGCTATATTACCTACATTCAATTTGTACTTCCGGTAAAGTAACATACTTTTAAGAGATAAAAAAATATTTAACAGCTATTTACTTCAGATATCGTCTGCATTCCAAAATGTGGACTACTTCTCCGCTTCAATATAAAGAATCTAGTGCAGTGGTTCCCAAAATTGACTGGACCACGACCCACCTAACAATAACTTCCAAATCTTCATGGTTTCCGGGCTTGTAGGCCGTGGTCCGGTGGTATTTCTAACTGACGTTTCGTCTACAACTGCGGTAGACATTCTCAAAGGTGATGTGGCAGCGGTCGAAGCCTTGGCGGCTCACAGGTCAGTGTGTCAGTGACCGGTGTCCTCCCTTCTTTTATGCTTAGTACCAGTGTGTTCTCTGTTCGATCGTAGTCCGTATCTCTGTAATTGGTCAACTGCGCAGTGTGTAGTGGTGGGGGTGAGTTCTCTACTCGGTCGTATTCCGTCCTTGAACGATTGGTCATTGGTTTTGTACGTCGGAGTGCTGGTGTCCAGGTTTTACTGAGATTGAGGCCTTCATATTGTCGGTTGAAATTCTGAGTGTGCTTGAATGTCTACCGCAGTTGTAGACAAAACGTCAGATAGAAATACCACCGGACCACGGCCTAGAAGCCCGGAAACCATAAAGACTTGGAACAATTCCGGCCGTGAAAGCTTGCACACCTGGATAATAACTTCCAAATTCTGGACTCACCTCTTGGCTGAAAGGGCGTAACTATATGAATGAAGGACAGTTCAAATAAGAAAAAAAACATTCAATTACAATCGAAAATTTTAATACTTAATTAAATACGTGGCCGGTCGGTCGATGTAACGTCCTATTTTTCAGGGCCCACCCAATATTCGCTCGCGACCCACCAGTGGGTCGCGACCCATAGTTTGGGAAATGCTGATCTAGTGTAAAAAGACAGACAGACGTACGCGTATAGTTTCATTCGAGGTTATACTTGTATTCAAATTAAAATATCTTCCGGCAATATAAGTAAGTTATCGTGTACTAGCGGTCCCGTCCGGCTTCGCTCGGGTGCTAAGAATGTATACCCCCCGCGATAAATTCTCCCCCTGCGTAGCGAAGTCGGGCTGGTGGTGTTTATAATATTACTTAGTATTGGAAAAAACTTAATACGATATTTTTGGGTTTTTCATTTGGCGGCCTGACTATAAGTATTTTTCCTGGCTTTAGTTATTCGGCGGAAAAATTGGCAAATTGAACGAAATTCGAAATCCTGAATGCCCGAATTTTGTCTACAACCCCTACTGAAGCCGATCATAAACCAAGGTCCCTAAAGTGTTGAAGAATTTCGGACAACGATTCATTACTGATGAATAATCTTTTGCCCCCTCAGGGGGGCCATTGGGATGTAGTTGTTATCGCAATTGCATTCCAATGTTCTTTGGGAATTAGCGCTCCCAGGGACCCGAGCTCATACCAGTCGGTTTGTGTATACCGGCTGGCGGATTTCAATACACAAATATGTTATTTGTTGTGTTGAAAACGCTAATGACCTGGTTGTCGACGCGTCTACGAGTATAATCTACAATAAATAAAAATAATCTTTGGCCATCTGAGCTTATAAAACTATCGGTAAAATTACGTAATTTCCTAACACATAGTAGGTACTGAAGTTAAATATAAAAGATTTAATAATTCACTTTAAAAAATTTCCACAAAAATAAATAAAAACAACAAAATAATAAATTATTCATAAGTTTGTTTTTTATAAAAATAAAACCGACCAGAAAATTAGAAGGAATCTACTTTATTTTATGTCAAGTTATATTTTTTTAATGTAAATGTACTTCCTATATTTTGATGTATTAGTATTCATTGTTAGTATTTTTACACAAAAATAAACAATAATACGACCACTGATCAGAAAAATTTATACAAACTAATAAATTAAACTAACTTATTTTGTGAGAAAAAATAACAACTAACCTTTGGATAATCGAGGCTATAGTTTTAAAATGGCAAATATTCTCTGAAATATTTTCCTTGAAAATAAATTACATATTAACTAGATGTTTGTTCTTCGTAGATATTATATGCAAAATTAATGTAATGTTTTTTTTAATAATAGTGCGATAAAGAAAAAAAATAGATTACTACATTGTAAATTATCGTTGTACGGAACCCTCGAACGCACGAGTCTAACACGCACTTTTCCTTTTTAAGGTTCTGTAGCCAAATGGCAAAAACGGAACCCTTATAATTTCGTCCTGTCCGTCCGTCCATATGTCACACTTCACAGCCATTTTACTCGGAGACTATTGGCACTATGTAGATGACATTTGGAAGGTAGGTGTCTTCTATATGAATCGATATACAATGGTGTAGTGAAATTACGAAAAAAAATAGGGGTGCACTCCTGAGGGATGAAACTGAACTGAGGGATGAAAAAAAAAATTTAAGTGCACATAAGGACGTGTGGAGTGTAAGCTTTTTTTTACTAATCAACGCCCAGGCCAAATCGCTGAAGCTAGAAACTTGAAATTTGGACCGTTGGTTCCTTTTCTGACGTAAGCATCCACTAAGAAAGGATTTTTCGAAATTCAACCCCTACGGGTGTCAAAGGGAGTTAAAATTTAGAAAGACTAAAATGAACAAAATAAAATATTAGTAAAAAAAAACTTTTTAGAGACAAAGCTTTTATTGAAATGTAGGTACTAAAAAGGAAAAAATAATATTTAATAATTTTTGATTCATAATATTATTATAAAAGCGGGGGTTGCGACTAATAAACTATCATAGAGATTACAAGCCCTGCTTTTATAATAATTATGAACCAAAATTATTAAATATTATTTTTTCCTTTTTAGTACATTTCAATAAAAGCTTGTCTCTAAATAGTTTTTTTTACTAATATTTTATTATCGTCTGATTGAAATCAAAAAAATGATTTTTTCCTACTTTCTACGTAAAACATATTTTATTTTCTTCCTTTGCCATATTAAGAGAAAAACTAAATAATTTTAATTGGTTTTGTGTTTTGACGAAATTTAGCAAACATAGTTGATAAATTAAAAAAGTTAAGTAATAGCCTGTGAATATAAAACTAAATATTAATGGTTTTTTGAAATCTTTGTTTAATTAATTTTACTGGCACTTAAATTAGTCAATTAAATGCTATATGTAATAGTTTAATTTTCTGTGATTTAATTTTTATAGTGTTTACAACATGTGGAGATATAGTATACATTATATAGGATGTTTCAAGAGAAATATTGCAGTACGTTACAGTATCGTTCATTTTAAGCAAAAAAGTTCATATAATAAAATATTTTAAAAAAACTTTTTAGAGACAAGCTTTTATTGAAATGTACTAAAAAGGAAAAAATAACATTTAATAATTTTGGTTCATAATTATTATAAAAGCGGGGCTTGTAATCTCTATGATAGTTTATTAGTCGCAACCCCCGCTTTTGTAATAATTATGAACCAAAATTATTAAATATTATTTTTTCCTTTTTAGTACATTTCAATAAAAACTTGTCTCTAAAAAGTCTTTTTTTACTAATATTTTATTTTGTTCATTTTAGTTTTTTAAAATGTTACCCCCCTTTGACACCCGTAGGGGTTGAATATCGAGAAATCCTTTCTTAGTGGATGCTTACGTCAGAAAATGAACCAACTGTCCAGTTTTCAAGTTTCTAGCTTCAGCGATTCGGCCTGGGCGTTGATTAGTCAAAAAAACCCTACATCCCCGTTTGAACCCCTTAGGGGTTGCATTTATTTCTAAAAACGATTTATTCATGTAGTGTCATCAGGAATACATATGTGTACAAAATTTCAAATCGATCGGATACTCAGAAGTCGTTCAAAATTGACTTGCAAGTTTTGACCTAAATGCAAACAAACACACAAACTAACATACATTGCAAGTTAAATAAAAGCTTGTAAAAACGTGGCCAATTCTCAAGCTACGTATATTTTTTAGCTGGATTGTCGCCAACTTCACTTTTATAGTAGGTCGAGAGTAGCTGTCTTTATCTGAACTCGATCAGCTGGTGAATAAACATAAATCACTATGGAAATGCATTGTTTTCCAACACTAGTGTGGGAAAGATACGTTCCCGTACACCGGCCTGACAAAAGTTACTTTAGATGCATACATACATGCATGTAAAGGAGCTATTTTAATAGTAGGTATAGCAAAAACGCACTATACTTATCGCATTGAACGTGATTTCTACCAATACTGCGTAATTACAAATTAAATCAGAGCAATTTCATTAAAGAGTTATGCATAGCACGTGATCTTTTAAATTTTTTTCACATGCTCCATTTCACGTATGACTGCCAAGTTCCAAAATATGAGATAGTGAGTCATGCACTTATACTTCACTATTTATTTAAGCGGCATATTTAAGCCTCTTCATAATAAAAACTTTGTAAGTTACAGAGCACTGTAAAAAATGGATGTAAAAATACTTTGAAAGTTAAGGTAGAATTCGCTCGATTTTCTAAGTGATTTTACATTATTATTTATTTTTACACAGAAAACTTCATAAAAACTTGGACTTTTACTGTAAAGTTAAACAAATTTGTGATTTTTACATAAAGTAAATTAAAATTACTTAATTTGTGTAATATTCCAATAAAGTGTGTAAAAATTACAAAATAAAATGTATAGTTACATATATAAAATGGATGAATACAAAACAAATTAATGTAAAATTAGTAACCACTCAAGCTCAATGTGTTTTTATGGAATCTACGCGATGTGGCGATATTTGTTTGCGACGCCATTGTCCCTTTGTGTGCCTATTACCAGATTAATCACTGGCTACAAATGGACCATCGATAATCTATGTAATCGGCCTTCTCATTTCTTACAGTGAGTTTTTATTATGAAGAGGTTAAAATAAACCACATAAAAATTATAAGTACTCTAATTTTCTATGTTTAAAACTATAGTCTATTCATTTCCAAGATAGAGTAATTTGAAAAAATACATTCCGCAACAGTGTCACTTACCTACAACTAACAACAAAAAATAAATGGATAAATACGGTCCAGTACATTTGCAAAATTTGAAATTCTCCCGACCGACCAATCACAACTCAAGAAACAAAGGGACACTCTATCTTGAAAATGAATAGACAAGATTTTTCTAACAAAGTATTAATAATATTGTGACAGTGTTTGATACTCTGAAGATGGCACGAAGAGTGCCGAAACGTAAATAAATAAAATGCAATTTTCCTGAACATCAGTATAGCAATCATTTGATCCTAAACTACAGAAGTTTTTCTTTCAATCTTCTTATCAATTCTATACGGAGTGCACCCGAGGCGAGACAGGGCGCTACGAGGCCGGCCGAGCGTTATCAGTACACTCTCGCGTTCGGGTAGTCTCGGTATCTTTCGAATTTTATAGAAAGAATTAGATTACAAGCCTTATTTGAATTTTTAATTCTAATTTTGTGTGTCTGTGTGTGTGTCAAACGACATCAAGATGGAGTATTCGACCAATCAGAATGGACCCTGACTGCAGAGCCTATAGTCGCTTGTGGTACAGCTAGTTAATAACAATGTTCCGAACGTCACTGAATTGTGTGTCATGAATCGTGAGGCACGTTTTGCGAAACGTAACAACAAATCAACCGGATTTTTTTAAAGGATGTTAAAATACCAAAGTGCAGACTTGCCGGCCATGTTATGTAATAGTGATACCTAATGAGAGCACAATAATTATTTGCATGCATATCAATGGAAGGCGAGAATAGGCCAACAAAGCACCGGCCTAGGGCCCAGTCGTCGAGGGGGCCCCGGCCAGGACGGTAATGGAAATTATAGAAAAAAATTCCAAACATTTCTAAGACTATTTATCTACTTTGTCTTATAATGTTGAAACATAAATAATAGTGCTTTTTTTGCTAAATTTCCAACCAATCCGATTTCATTTTTTTACAATTTTTTTGGGGCTTGGAGGCCCCATCTGTCAAGTGCCTAGGGGCCCTAGATCTCTAAGTCTGGGCCATGATATTAGAAAACGTCGCGGATTCCATTTTCGATCTGCTTTTTGTTTATTTTACTTGTTTTATTTTTGTAAAAAACAATTTTACGATAAATTTACTCTATTAGCATGTAAATTTGTCCCTTATTCGAGTAAAATTTTCTACCACCAGATGTCATATGCCCATTTGACAGATCCCAATAGCTAATATTAAAAATAAAATCGTACCATAATATGCTTCATTTTTATTATTGGTTGAGTCAACAAAACAATTAACAAACAAATTGTTTATAAACAAAAGAACATCACATCACCAACACTTTCGTTTATTTAAATAACATATGAAGCGCGAGCTGCACATTCCGTATTGGATGCCAAACGCGAACTGACAGTTGAAACGCGTATAAAGCAAGAGAGTGTGGTCAATTACGATGGCCATATTACAGGTGAGTTCTTGTTGCAGCACATAATCTGGCCGATTTACCTCTGTCTATAGTAGGTAACAGGGACAGGTGAACCGCTATCACTTTCTATGTTATGATGGATCGGTTGAGAGCAATGGCCCCGTATTTTGGAGACCCTCTATTACAAATTCCGACTAGCGACCCGGTCCGGCGTCGTCCGGGTGCTATTAATTTATGATTTATTAATAAATTACTCACTCGCTCGCTCTCTCCAGTTAATTGGGTTTTTAAGTGAATTTTTTTTTTTTACTTAAATGGAAGGACCACATACAAGTTTTATAGCAAAACTGTTTTTATTTAATTTTTTTGCTTACTAATTAAAAAGTTATATTTAAATAAAAATTAATTTTTAAACTCAGTTCCGATAACGCGCCGAAAGAATCCGAACGCGTGTGACGTCATTATGTTATCTATGGTCTTTGTATCCATGGTTACCAAGTTAAAAATTTATTATTTTTGATAGTATGTGTTACATATACACAAATACCAACAAATGCAGACACATTTTAACATAACGACGTCACAAACATTCCTGGCGCGTTTTGAAGTCACGTGATATTTTTTAAATTTTTATACATTTTAATTAATTTTTAGTAATTTATCTATAGCTTTAAAAAAAATTTTCTTTTCGATTTTCAATATTATTTATGTTAAATTATTAGAAAAAATTAAAAAATTAATAATTTTTTTTAAACTTAAATACCTAATTGCAGCCTATGTTCTAAAGCAAAGCATCACCTTTCGAACAGTGAAAAAAAATTTGCAATCGGTCTTTTGAGATTATCACCGATTTTCACTCGGACGAAGTCTGGCATCCCAGTTATTATAGCCTATGTCCTAAAGGAAAGCATCACCTTTCGAACAGTGAAAAAAAATTTGCAATCGGTCTTTTGAGATTATCACCGATTTTCACTCGGACGAAGTCTGGCATTCCAGTTATTGTATAGTATATGTCCTAAAGCAAAGTATCAACTTTCGAACAGTGAAAAAAAATTGCAATGGTTTCCTGAGGTTATCACCGATTTTCACTCGGACGAAGCCTGGCATTCCAGTTATTATATAATCTATGTCCTAAAGCAAAGTATCAACTTTCGAACAGCGAAAAAAATTGCAATGGTTTCCAGAGGTTATCACCGATTTTCGCTCGGACGAAGCCTGGCATTCCAGTTATTATAGCCTATATCCTAAAGCAAAGTATCACCTTTCGAACAGTGAAAAAAATTTGCAATCGGTCTTTTGAGATTATCACCGATTTTCACTCGGACGAAGCCTGCCATCCCAGTTATTATAGCCTATGTCCTAAAGCAAAGTATCGCCTATCGAACAGTGAATAAATGTTTGCAATCGGTATTCTGAGATTACCCTCGATTTTTACCCGGGTGAAGCCGGGCCGGCCAGTTTAAATTATACATCTAAATCTTCCTCGTGAATCAATCTATCTAATCGTGAAAACCAGGAAAAAATCTGTTCAATAGTTTCTGAGATTATCCTCGTCCCTCGATTTCACCCGGTCGAAGTCGGGCCGGCCAGTTTCGATTATACGTATAAACCTTCCTCGTGAATCAATCTATTTAATCCTGAAAACCGTAAATTAATCCATTTAGTAGTTATGGAGAAAATCGGGCACAGACAGACAGACGCAGCGGGGGACTTTGTATTGATTCTGGAATGGTCTCGTCGTCCAATTGGTTAGAATTTTTTCTCGTACGAGTCGACTCAAAATCGATTATTATTACTCAAAAATGAAAAACTATTAAATTGTAATGCAAAAAAACCTAATTATAATAGATAACGATACCTAAATAATATTTAAAATCATTATTTTTCATTTTTAGCTTAAAACATGTTAAATATATTATAATAAATATTTGTCTATTTTGTCAAATGACATAACAACATGAAATTATTTCAACAAAACAAAAAACGGTTAATTAAAAACTTAATGACGTTATTAAAACCAGTATGTCAATAGTATAATAATACAATGATAATATAGCCGGCTTTAATTACAAAATACACGTAACTAGCTAGGCATCACACCATTAAATTTATCAATCCGGAAGTTTTTACGTTTTAAAGGTCAGTTAACATGAGCTAAAATACTCGTTAGCATTGTAATGTTCTTTGAATTTATCTGGGTTTTTGAACACTGAGAACCCAATATACAGGGTGGTGACCGTGACTCCTGCACATAGGGATTTAACCCGTAAAGCCAAACTTTCGCGATTTCCTGCTTCCCTAATTATTTTAGGAAAAATATCTTCAAATAATAGTTTTAGAACATAAAATTCTGCATCTCAATCATTAAACAAAATTAATTTTGCATGCTTTGGAACATCAGAAATTTGATATGAAAATGTCAAAATTACCTCAAAAACAGATAGCGATAGCCATGGAACTTGAACAAAATGATTAGAAATTATTCTGACAGCTAAAACGTCATCATTTTGTTCAAGTTCCATGGCTATCGCTATCTGTTTTTGAGGTATAATTTTGACATTTTCATATCAAATTTCTGCCGTTACAAAGCATGCAAAATTAATTTTGTTTAAAGATTTACATGCAAAATTTTATGTTCTAAAACTGTTATTCGAAGATATTTTTCGTAAAATAATTAGGGAAGCAGGAAATCGCAAAAGTTTGATTTTACGGGTTAAATCTCTATTACCCGCAAAACGATTCAGCACCCAGTAAACAAACATCGTTTGGGCACCTATTCACAAGATGGCAGAGCATAATTACTGACGATTTTGAAACTGAACTCTGTATAACATATCTTCCGACGATATGAGTAAGTAAGTTTATAAGTAAAATAATATTTATTGTCCTTTCTGTGGAAAAATTCATCGCCTAGTTCAGCGTCAATGGACTTTCCAATGTTGATTAATGATTTAAAAACCTTGTATTTCGGTACTTTAATTTTTACCTGCGCCTTCACTTGCGTTAACACATTGCCAGTCCCGTGCAGACAACAGGTTCTGAAGTGCGCCGTAGTGATGCGCGATACGCAATGTTTTAGTCGATTTTCTCGTTTATTCAAACATCTCAATCACTCTCGATGGTTGACACTTGGACTCGATTGTTGTTGTTTCATAGATCACCGAGACCGAGTCACATACTACTGAATCGCATCATATTGTTACGTTATTTTCGATGGGTGTTTTAAACACGAATGCAAACTTTGGCATTCATTTGTATTTACTAAAATATGTATCATTTCTCCTGAAACACCCTGTATGTACTAGTCATACTATATATTATGTCCATTGTGAAGTTAATTAAAAATCAGTACCTACTATAATATACAATTTATAAAAATATTTTTTATTATTCTCAGAAATACATATCAGTTTTCAAGGGTACCTTGAAATCAGAAACAAAAAAAACAAGGACGTCTAGATTGGAAGGGATTTCTTCGTACGCGTTTTATTTTATCACTAACCATTAAAAACCGCTCCCCCTCAACAGCAACCACTCTGCTCGATTGTACTTTGTCCCTAGATTCCTATGTCCCTGGTTGCAAACGATATGTTTCATTCCGAGTTATTGCATATTATTTTTCACAACTCTATTGGCAATTTGATTTGAGGTACCTACAATTCGGGCGCGCAAAAAAGTCGCAAAAATATTACGTCTGTCAGATCCATGTGAAATTTATGTGAGGTTATGTCTGTCATTTTGACGTTTTCGAATATTATATGCGAACTGAAGTTGGCGCAACTCAATCGCTCTATCTCATCCTTAACAACGTTAAAAACAGAGTAAACCGACAACTGAAAATTGTCATCCCCAGGGTTGAAAGTTGAAACTCTCAGTTTCAACCCGCTAAACAGGTACGAGGACAGTGTAGCCTAGTGGATAGCGTACTTGGTACCAGTCTCTAGATTAGACTGTCGTGGGTTCGAAACCCACCTGCGCTCATGGATGTTTTGTGATGTTATTTAGTTTTAAGTTAGTTGTTATTGTAATTTAAGACGCTAATGACCTAAGTTGTCGACGCGTCTATAATCTACAATAAAATAAATTAAACTAAACAGGTAGGTACCTGTAAAATCTTTAAATTACTAAAAGTTATTTAAATAAGTAAATCAAAATTCCTTTATTCATACAAATATCAATCGTGACCTTAAAGTCCGAATACAAGAACATAACTGGTATTGCATTCATTACAAAATATATAATCATTGTCATTTAGTTACATAATATTCTAAATACATTACAGTACCGAAAATCTAACTTTCAATAGAGGCGTTGTGAAAAGATTAAGTTTCTAACTCGACAATGTTGCCGTTCTTACAGTGTTGCAAATTATTGAATACTTAAGCAACAAGCCGTGAGGTGGGTCGTTTATTAGGACTAAAGTGCGACCCTTGAGGTCCACACGACGAACTTCCCAGTTTGATAAATATTTAATAACAATAATTAAATTAGATATTACACAGAAAAGTAATCATTTTAATCATTAAAACATAATTATTATTTATTTTTAACAATAATTTAAAAAAAAAAACGGCTGAACCGATTTTTATAAAATTTATGTCGGATCAAAATGACGTTAACACGCCTCGATTGACACCCTTGCGAAGTCGATATAATTTTTTATTCGCGAGATATTGTGTAAAATCTACTTTTTTGGAGGTCTATTTGGTTAAGAAAAAAGAACGGCTGAACCGATTTTGAAAACATTGCTTTCAGATCATATTTACGCCAATACGCGTCGATTGGCACCCTAACGTAGTCGATATCATTTTTCATTCTCGAGATTTCGTCTTAGAAAGAAATGGACACATACGTACGTACGTACGTACACACACACACACAGAGACATATTTCTAAAATAGTGTAAAAATAGTGTAGTGACCTTGAAACATAAAAATTTGTTATACATTTTGATTTCGATATTCGGACCCATTGCAATAACTTCCAATGGGAAGTTAATAAGAAATCCCGCTAATGACCTCTGTTGTCGAGCGTCTATAATCTACAATAAGAAATCCAAATCAGTCTCGTCACTTTTATGCCAGATCTCGTATTCAAAAAAAAAATCTTTTACGGCTAAATGTACTGCACACAGGAGCCCTGGACTGAATGCTTTGTTTAAGAGCATTGTTTTTTTATGTGTAATATAACAAAGAAAAGATTCAGTGGTATAAAAATTGCGAAAGAGATCACAGAGATGATGAGTTGTTAAATAAAGTGATGGATTTTTGAAGGTTGTATCGATAATGGTCTCAACTATGTTGCAACTATTAAAAAACTACAGAGTGGTCACAAGATATTTTGCTAATAAGGAGCAACTCAACAAATGTACGCCATTCAATTTGGTTGATTCAACCAAATTGTACGATGAAAGATGTTGGGGAAGTTTCTAGTTTCTGAGGTAAGTTTTTGAGGTAATTTCGATTTTTATATCAAATTTCTGCCGTTACAAAGCATGCAAAATTAATTTTGTTTAATTATTTAGATGCACAATTTTATGTTCTTAAACTTTTATTCGAAGATATTTTTCGTAAAATAATTAGGGAAGCAGGAAATCGCAAAAGTTTGATTTTACGGGTTAAATCCTTATTACCCGCAAAGCAATTAGGTATTTAAGTTTAAAAAAAATTATTATTTTTTTAATTTTTTCTAATAATATAACATAAATAATAATCAAAATCGAAAAGAAATTTTTTTTTAAAGCTATAGATAAATTACTAAAAATTAATTAAAATGTATAAAAATTTAAAAAATATCACGTGACTTCAAAACGCGCCAGGAATGTTTGTGACGTCGTTATGTTAAAATGTGTCTGCATTTGTTGGTATTTGTGTATATGTATTACACATACTATCAAAAATAATAAATTTTTAACTTGGTAACCACGGATACAAAGACCATAGATAACATAATGACGTCACACGCGTTCGGATTCTTTCGGCGCGTTATCGGAACTGAGTTTAAAAATTAATTTTTATTTAAATATAACTTTTTAATTAGTAAGCAAAAAAATTAAATAAAACAGTTTTGCTATAAAACTTATATGTGGTCCTTCCATTTAAGTAAAAAAAAAATTCATTTAAAAACCCAATTCAGCAGCCTGTATATAAAATATAGCCAATTTTTTTTATTGACATCTTTCAGCACTTTTCAATGATCAGCTGATGTCCCTGTGATATGTATTGTAATTTTTGGAATATGGAAATGAACCATCCACAATTTGATAACTTAAAACGTACCTTCACACCCTGTATTTATATTATTATTTTATTAACTTGTAACATTTATTTTAACACTTTGTATCTACTAATTTGCATCTTCAACTGATCATGACTTATTGCATCATGTCAGATCATCTATCTTAGAAATGATAATGACATTTGTACATAGTATTTATCGAATGTACATTGCTTTTTTTATTTTCCAATACAATGACGCTAACTGCATGACCCGCGGGGCATGCATGTAATTTAGATACGTCCCGAATACTTCAAGGTCCCTTTCCAAAAGCTTTGTTTAAGGCGGTGATTTTTTAGCTTCCAATTGGAAGGTATTGTAATCGGTCCGATTTTGCGAATGAAACATTTTGACATATTTGGACATTTTGAGGTCCCTAGAGTCCGAATCTACTGTTTTTAGAGAGATGTCTGTGTGTGTGTACGTACGTTCGTTCGTATGTTGATGAACTTTTTTTCGGCTCGCATATCTCGACAACAAATAATGATATCGATACTCCAGACCAACTTCATTCGACACATATTTACATAATGAACACTTGATTCCGTTTCCAGGAAATTTCAATTAGCGGTTGTTTTTTAACTTCCCATTGGAAGTTATTGTAATGGGTCCGAAAATCGAAATCAAAATGTATAACAAATTTTTATGTTTCAAGGTCACTACACTATTTTTAGAAATATGTCTGTGTATGTGTGTGTGTACGTAGTACGTACATACGTACGTATGTGTCCATTTCTTTCTAAGACGAAATCTCGAGAATGAAAAATGATATCGACTACGTTAGGGTGCCAATCGACGCGTATTAACGTAAATATGATCTGAAAGAAATTCAATATCTCGCGAATAAAAAATTATATCGACTTCGTAAGGGTGTCAATCGAGGCGTGTTAACGTCATTTTGATACGACATAAATTTTATAAAAATCGGTTCAGTCGTTTTTTTTTTTTTAATTATTGTTAAAAATAAATAATAATTATGTTTTAATGATTAAAATGATTACTTTTCTGTGTAATATATCTAATTTAATTATTATTAAATATTTATCTCAATATTTATCAAACTGGGAAGTTCGTCGTGTGGACCTCAAGGGTCGCACTTTAGTCCTAATAAACGACCCACCCCACGGATTGTTTTTTAGGTTTATAAGTAAAGTGACCACATTTTCATTGAGACAAAGCGGGACAAATGGGATGAAATGAGAATTACAATTATGTTATACAGTGTGTCCCACCGAATTTGAGACATAGGAATTTAACATAGGATTTTGATATTTTGTTAATATTTGCTCCCCATTAAATGTTTTTGTTATTTTTATTTTACGAACTGGTTCTAAATATCCTCAGGAATGATTCTGTTATTTATTTTTTCTTAATTCTCGTTAAAAATTCAAAAAAATCACATTTTTGAGAAACAAAATACGAAGCTTAGTTTGTATACCAGTTTTATGAACGCCGACATCGTTTCGTTCATAGCCAAGTTGACAGCGCGCAAGGGCAATAATTATACATTCCATCAAGCTTGAGTTCGAATCCCGGGTCCTCAAATATTTTTTTTTTTTTATGAAAATACATTGGAAAATTATTTTAGATAAAAAAAATTTAATTGAAAAGTTATTTAAAAATAAATAAATTTAATGTTGAGCGTCTATAATTTACAATTTTAATTTTTTTCGACTATTAGTCATTATAAAAATAAAACAATAGTTTAGACACTTCTTACCACAATAATTATTTTATTCGTGAATTTTATTCAAGAGCTAAGCTCTCATCTTCAGCACATACTAAACTAAAAGTTTAGTATGTGCTGAAGATGGACAGTCGAAAAAAATTAAAATTGTAAATTATAGACGCTCAACATTAAATTTATTTATTTTTAAATAACTTTTCAATTAAATTTTTTTTATCTAAAATAATTTTCCAATGTATTTTCATAAAAAAAAAAAAAAATTTGAGGACCCGGGATTCGAACTCAAGCTTGGTGGAACGTATAATTATTGCCCTTGCGCGCTGTCAACTTGGCTATGAACGAAACGATGTCGGCGCTCATAAAACTGGTATACAAACTAAGCTTCGTATTTTACTACTCAAAAATGTGATTTTTTTGAATTTTTAACGAGAATTAAGAAAAAAATAAATTACAGAATCATTCCTGAGGATATTTAGAGCCAGTTCGTAAAATAAAAATAACAAAAACATTTAATGGGGAGCAAATATTAACAAAATATCAAAATCCTATGTTAAATTCCTATGTCTCAAATAAGGTGGGACACACTGTATATATTTTATTGTATACATTCATATACTTGTACAAAAATGTATTTATTATTAATTATTGGTAACTATAAAAATATTTGTAAAAAATAATAATTTGAACATCATGATTTTTAATCAAATTAAATTTTTTATTTAAAAAAAATTATGATTTTCTTTCACAATGATTGAACACCACTGAGTAAATCTAACTCGGTACATTGCCTAATTTAATTTACTCTGCATGCATTTTATGTGTTTTTTCTTATGTATTTTTTATTTCTTTAGATTCACCATAATACTTAATAAATAATAGGTAATAGGTATATTTTTACAGTACATTTAAAATAAGAAATGCAGATATTTTCTCAAAAGCGGGACATTTTTAAAAATCGGCGGGACGCGGGACAGTCCACCAAAAAGCGGGACTGTCCCGCCAAAATCGGGACGTGTGGTCACTTTAGGTTTATAAGGGGGGGGGCACAGAAACATGAATTTTCTTTAGTAAGAAAGAGCGAAAACATGACCGTTTCTGAGATATTTCGAAACAGACTTCCGAAAGGCTTGCAAAATTATATTCAAGAGGGGGTGGCGGGGAAAGCACAGGGGGGATAACCGGGGACTTTTGTAAAAATACATGGCTAAAGGTGTTCTACCATCTGTGAAAAATTCAGCTCTATGTGAATTATTTGCGACATAAAACCTTTATGGAAACAACAACAGTTTCATATTTTGCAAAACTGGCACTTAATTAATAATTATTAATAGATACATAATGATAATGTAAAATATCCTCCCTCGTCATTGTTATGCATTTGTTTGTCCTTGATATAATGAGTAACAAACAAAACGCTGATTTTGTTTATAATTATTTAACGATAATTCATGAATACTGCAGCTGTACAGGTTTATAATTAACGCATTGTTAAAACTATTGCATTTTAATTAATCAATACTTATCCAAAATGTTTAAGGGCTACAATTTTACTTCCATGTTAATTATAGACGCTCGACAACAGAGGTCATAAGCTAATAATAATGATTTTATTATCGTAGGGGGGCAATCCCATGTCAAATACAGGTTTACAAAATTATTAATGATACGTCAGGGGTGTTAAAATTGGAACCATATTGGAAAAAATCATTTTACCAACCATAGTCACTGTCAGGATGGTTGGTAAAATGATTTTTTCCAATGTTTGGATTCAATTATATAATTGGCTGCTTTCCAACGAAAATGTTCATGTCTTTTTTAGTACGGTGCCAAAGTGGCCCAAAAAAATTCGTTTAAAAAATGTAAAACAATTTTTTTAAACATCTAAAATCTAAATAGTAGATTGTGTATCTAGATGTGTAATGGACTATATTACGACGAATTTACGGCACACGAGTAGTGAGTTGTGAATTATAGACGCTCGACAACAAGGGTCATTAGCGGGCACACCATTACAGTTACACACGAGATATATAATATGGTATTTTTTGCCATACCCACTACAAAATACCTACTTTTCACTTCATTACAAAATACCTACTTTTCACTTCATTTTCACAAAATTTTGACAGTTGATTTGCGTCGCCACCTTTCCCTTTACAGTATGCCGTGAAGGTCGTAGGTAAGTAATGGCAGGCGCACGCAGGCGTATATAGAGCGAATAAACGGAAGTTGCTATGGCAACCGTTTACTTACTGCCCTAGTGCGATAAGTAAAAGACTTTCCGCACACCTGCCTGTTAAATGACTCATTAAAGGCCACTATACATACATCGAAACTAGATATTTTATAGTATGGGTATGGCAAAAACTTTTTTTATGTTACGTTACGTTACCACATTACGTTACACTGTGGTCACAAATTGTCATTAGGCTATTTCTTTATTTTTATTTATTTGTTGTAGATTATAGACGCGTCGACATCTCAGGTCATTAGCGTCTTTCAACTACACTAAATAACAACTATCTTAAAACTAAATAACATCACAAAACATCCATGAGCGCAGGTGGGATTAGAACCCACGGCAGTCCAGTCCAGAGGTTGCGGCACTAAGCATGCTAACTACTAGGCTATACTGCCCTCATTAGGCTAGATTTCACACTGACCTATTTACAAGTTTTGATAACAATGAAAAGTGTGTCGCACCCAATTCGATGTTATAGCATGTCAATTGTTGGACAAATTGATGTTCATAAACAAACAATTATCGTTATAACGTAGCACAATGCAATATTTTTAGTGACAAAACAACATCGGATGGACCTCATCTATTAACAGGCCCAACGAACCATGACCTTTCTGAATATCATCTAACGTGCCTCTCTAATACAGGGGATGTCAAACTAGCGGCCCACGCCGTGTCCATGGAAAAAACAGTAAGAAAATTTTAGGAAGTTTCCCTTTTTAACCGACTTCAAAAAAAGGAGGTTTCTCAATTCGACCGTATATATTTTTTATGTTTTTATGTTTTATGTGTGTTCGCGGATAACTTCGTCGTTTATGAACCGATTTTGAAAATTTTTTTTTATTTGAAAGGATATACTTTCAGATTGGTCCCAGAGAAATTTCATCAAAATCGGTTCAGTAGTTCGGCTGATTTTAATAAAAGTAAGTAACGGCGTGTGCAATTCTTTAAGGTAAATGTTACTTTTTTTTGACACTAAAAAGTAAAAAATAAAAAACCTTTTAACAAAAAAAAATCTCCTTCAAAAAGGCACTAAAAAGAGAAAAATAATGAAATTTTGAGGTCTGTGCCAATTAACCAACTTCATATTTTAATTGGCACAGACCTCAACATTTCATTATTTTCCTCTTTTTAGTGCTTTTTTGAAGATGGTTTTTTTTGTTAAAAAGTTTTTTATTTATTTTTACTTCCCACCTCTACTATGGTAGGGAAGTAATGGATTTAGTCCGAAAAAAATATTTCGAGATTTTAACAGATCTTCACGTTTTGAGACCCTAGCAATCGTTTAAGGTCATTTACTGACGGATTACCGCACTCGCCTTCAGCTCGCGCGGTAAACACACACTCGTTCTGGTATAAATGCAACATAACCTTAGGCTCGTATGGCAAAATCGCGACTGTCATATAATTCGTCACTTTTGCCACTACATAGTTGCATAAATTACTATTAGTGGACAAAAATTTTTTTCAAACGTAGATGAAATGAATTATTTCGATATGCATTGGGTGCCATGAAACTTTCGTCGACTTGTCGAATCGATCACATAATATATGTTATTTAAATGATAATCAAATTTTTTCGACAGCATCTAACATATTGTAACAAAACTGTTTTCTTACGTGGGTGGAATAAATTATTTATTTACAACAATTAAAAATGTAACAAAAATAGATAACAATTAGATGTAACAATTATATCTTAATTTATAACAGTCAACACTGTTTATATAATAATAACACGAACAGTAATTCTTAAACGAACTGAAGCGCTTTAATAACACTACAATTTATATGCTGTATTTATTTCAAATCGACACTGTCACACGACACTCGTTGTTGTTTGTCCGGTGACTGCTCCTGTTTATATAGAGCTAGCAGCTTGACCCCCCACGCTCGGCGCTTTCCAGAACATCCTGGTGGTTACCGGTGTCTTCGATATCATGCCACGCCTCACCATTGTTACATGTTCTCGATGATTCTATTGTCGCCAGCGGCGTAACATCTGGGGTTTTGCTACAATATTTTTTAATTATTTCGATGTACCTCAATCAATGGCGTGCAGCCGACAATATTTCGTCGCGTGCCATAGGTTCGCCATCCCTGCCATTGATGCTCAAATCAAAAATAGAGACATTTACGCCGTTTTGCCTTAGTATAGAACGACATCATTGATGGCGGCGCAGGTTTATGAATGAGAACCAAATCATGCCTCGTACAATGTACATATATTTGTTGTGTGATAGTTCTGAATGAAACATTATTATTATTATTATATTTCCTTATTGAAATTTAGTATTTTTTATAATTATTGTGTTGCGTTTTGTAATCATCAATATTTATCGATTGGTATTAATGTGTCAAAATGATAAGATATGATACGTTTAAATAAATAAAATTATCGAAAGATAAATTTGTAAAGGCTTTATGTTAGCCGTGGATATGTTTTAGTATTTAATACACCTGTTATTAGTGCAGACAAGGTAATCAATTAGGCCTGTAAATGCAATAACCAATATAACTATGTCAAATATCTATGGTCCAGTACCAAGGACTAGAGTGGCATGTTACTATTGTAGTGAGTTCTTTGAGGAAAAAGATTTACAGGTAATATTATTTGTTTTTGAAGTAAAACCCGTGATGGTAAAACCTCTTTAGAGGCGCGGTAGTTAGGAGTGATTACGATCGACAGTGGACACACAAACTGCAGGTTTTACGTGAATTCTAGCTCTTTATCTATAATTATATCTATATAATCTATATATAATATAAAACAGTTCCGTTACTCACTCACTGACAGACAACGCCCAGGTCAAACCGCTGAAGATATAAACCTGAAATTTGGACAGTAGGTTCCTTTTGTGACGTAAGCACCCACTAAGAGAGGATTTTTGAAAATTTATCAACTAAGGGGGTTAAATAGGGGATAAAAGGAGGTTCGTCATTTTTTAAGTTAGAAGCATGCAATTTTGCATAGAAGTTTCTTATATAACGCAGGTGAGCACTAAGAATTTTTTTTTTGAAAATTCATCCCCTAAGGGGGTTAAAAAGGGGATGAAAGTTTGTATGGAAGTTCGTCATTTTTGAAGTTAGAAGCATGAAATTTTGCACAGGAGTTCCTTATATATAACGTAGGTGAGCAACAGAAAAGGATTTTTGAAAATTCATCCCCTAAGGAGATTAAATAGGGGATGAAAGTTTGTATGCAGTGTGTATCAAGGACGAAATGCGATTTTGACTCGTCACACGTCTTGTCGAAAGTGGTCTTCTTTACGCCCTTGATACATAATCTCCTATTATTTAGTAGCCTTAGAAAATTTGTTTATTTCTTCCAGGCACATGTCCTCCAGTGTCGCCATGTCCTCGAACGATGTCCTTACAAATGTGGCGTTTACGTTCCTCGAATTATGAGGGAAAAACACGCCAAGGATTGTGTCAAAGGACGACATCGAATGAGCACTGGAAGTATCGGGAATAATCCCGACGCTCCCGTTTATTCAGCCATCAACATCCAAAAAGGAAACCCGAATGTCCAGACTCAACCGTTACGGAACAGCATGATAGATACCAGTCCATATTATAGTCAAGTTGGACCGACGACTTCGTTGGCTAGAGATGGTGTTAGAAAAAAAACATCTGGTATCTATCAACCATTTCCTAAAATACAGGAAATACCTCCAACACACGTTACCAACAGGTACCGTCCCGTTAAATCTGGTAGAGTTCATACATGTAGAGAAAACCAAATCCTAACGGAAGACTTCACTAAGTCTAAGTCTAGATTAACAAACTCTTGTCTTGTCTAATATCAAGACTCTAGATTATTTTCAAGAGTCTAGATTAGTAGTAGTAGGTAAAGTAAACCTTTATATACTACTACTTAGTTTATCTAGACTCTTGAAAATTGTCTAGAGTTTTGGCAAGAGTCTTGATCTAGATAAAGCAAGTCTTGTCTTGTCTTGAAAATTTCTAGACAAGATTTTTGCAAGTCTTGTCTTTAAAATCTAGACAAGACAAGAGTCTAGAAAGTCTAGATCTAGACGGCAACACTGATTTCCGGTAGAGAATGCGCTTTAATAACAGAAAAACACTGATTTCAAGATTCCAAAGCAAACTTTCGTACTATCTCTATTAATTTAGAAGCTACGAATCTACGATGGTTCAAAGATTTTTTTTTTAATTTTAAAATAGAGAACGTACTTTTTCGGAAGCAAGTACGGTACCACTTGATTCGTCCAGCGGCCAACGAACAGGCAGCGCCGTCCAAAATGTCACCCAAATGAATCGAACCGTTCCGAACACTTCAAGGCCTGTGTACCAAACTGACGCAACCCTGATTAGGCAACCGAGTCAAACGCCTTCTATTTCCGCTTTAGTCGAAACGGTCGGTAATTTAGAAACCGAAATCGTTTCTTTGAGAACCAGTCTAAGCGAGGAAAGAAATCAAAGATTGCAATTTCAGGTAAATAATCCATCACAGTTTTGTGCCCATTTTTATTAATAAAACACAGCGTTTTCCCTGTTACAAGTCCCCAGTTCCCGGTTTCTAACCCGAGAGCTGGTAAAAGTGTCAATTGAATTTTCAATTTATTATTAAAAAAAAATGAAATGAAAATATGAATTGGTGCTAGGCCCAAATAACCTTAGCTGTTGGCGGTCTTTAAAACACACACACACACACACAGCGTTTTCATGTAGGATTACGTCTATGTCAAGGATTGGTCTATGATCTCGGGTACTCGTTGTGAGCAGATTCATGTAGGGGATTTTAGGGCACTGAGGTTACTGAATTGTGTTTTAAAGACCACCAACAGCTAAGGTTATTTGGGCCTAGCACCAAGTCATATTTTCAATTCATTATTATTATTTTTTTAATAATAAATTGAAAATCCAATTGACACTTTTACCAGCTCTCGGGCTAGAACCCGGGAACTGAGGACTTGTAATAGAGGAACCATATAGCAACGCCATGTATTTAATTTTATTTATTGTAAATTATAGGCGCGTCGACAGCTTAGATCATTAGCGTCTTGATTACATTAAATAACAATTAATTTAAAACTAAATGACATCACAAAACATCCATGAGCGGAGGCAGGATTCGAACCCACGACAGACTGATCCAGAGGCCGCGACGCTAACCAACAACGCCATGTAAACAACAGCACTTCTACACGCTCGACCAAAAGACGCTAATGACCTTAGATGTCGACGCGTCTATAATCTACAATAAATAAAAAAAACTCGGGTCGCAGTGCCAAAACCCTGCCGACAATATAGTGTATTTGCTAATACAGGCCTTGTGACTTTAATACGTGAACTTAAGTTTGTTTTTGGACAAAATAAAAAATTCATCCCCTTAATACATCCCTTAAAATAATATTTTTTTCTTAATTTCAATATTATTATCATTGCAACCTCTGTACCAAATTAAATACACCCTTCAGTAAGTACCTAAATCACTATCCGCAAAACTAGTGTTTTCATAAAATTTGTAAGTCCGGTCCTATCGGGCCGATTTTATTAAAATTTTAGCAGCACATTTTGACTTTTACTAAAAGGTTAAATTTCAATTTTGAAACAATTCTGAAATTTTTTTCGGTATTTTCGGGCCCAAAAACTTTTTTCAACCCCTAAAAACTACCCTTAAAATAGTCCGATTGGGCCTATTTTAAATAGGTTCCGTGCGGTGATGGATTCCAACGTGTGTACCAAATTTCGTTCAAATCAATTAAGTCTTTCGAGAGTTACGCCGCGAACACACACACACACACACACACATACATATATATATATATAAACATGTCCAAAAATGGTGCCAAAGTGTTCAGGAGGCTATGAAACGTCGAGAAATTTTGGTCCGACCCCTAGGTCCCGCCATCCGACCGACGCCAATAGTGTATGTGCCATATGGCAAATACACTAATAAAACGCTCGACCATACTCAAGCCCTTCAAATCTTTTTATTTATCTAAGCTGTTAATGACATTTTAAAATACAATATTTTAGGTTGAACTCAGTCGGCTACAGAAAGCTTACAAAGAACTTGACGGTGCCAGCAAATCACATCTGTCAAATTTTGAAAATTTTCAAAGATTATGCAACGAAGACAACCAAAATCATAATATCAGAGATGATCATTTGAGGTTAGAAATGGACAAATTACAACTCAGAAGTCAACTGGTCGAAGAATGGAAAAAGCAACTTGAAAAAGATTTAAAATCTTTAAGAGATCATGTCGTCGGTGAAAATACAAAGGAAGTAAAGTGCGAGTTGGCTCTTAATAATATGGAGCAAAGATTGTTCTTCGCTGAGAAACTGGCAGTTGATTTGGAATCATTAAAAGATGCCGTCTTAACAAATAAATGCGTTCAAGAAGAAGAAAATTTAGCTTTGAAAACAGCTTTGAATGGTTTTCAAGAATATCAAACCAAAGAAAATTTAATTATAAGCGGTTTGTGGAATGATCAATTGAAGGAAATTGAAAATTTTAAAATTGAATTTAAACAAATAGATGATGAAATTAAAGATATATTATTAAAACAACACGCTTTGAGTTTTGAAACGAAATCAAATGGACAGACTGCAAGTGAAAATGTTACTAAAATTGAATTGCTTATGAAAGACGTCGAACTTTCGAGGAAAACTTTAGCACAATTACGTCAAGATTTTACAGATGTCAATGAAATTGTTAATTCATTAAGAAGTAATGAAATAGGACCAACTATATTTGACGGTAATATTACAATTATTTAATTTATTATTGTAATGAGCCATTTTTCTGAGAGTAGGTTCCTTCAATTATCCACGAGAGGCAGCACTTGTGGTAGGTACAAACATTATTTATTCCCCATTAGTGTCAAGCCACCACTATGCACTCCGTTAGCCAATCATCTCTAAATACCTCTCAAAGGACAAATTCTTTTGACCATGTAGAATAAAGCCACATTCGTTTCTTAGACCTTAGTAAATGTAACATTATCTGCACTCAGATTTTAAGCATTTGATTATTTCAATGGTCAGTAGCGGCATTAGGGTAGGGCGCGGTTGGACGACCGCCCAGGGCGCCAGATTTGAAGGGGCGCCTGCCGCTTGTTCAATACTTACTAGTAAATTCCCTAAATGATGGCAACACTATAGAAATGGAATGCAGTGTTCGGTCGGAGCACCGCTGTTCATTTTACCAGGAATCCCCGATGAACTTATAAGTCTAAAATCTTTTTTGCCTGATCAGAATGTGGTTACTCCTGTCTTTATTTTAAATTTTATCAAAGATCGCAACTTACAAGAATATTGATCACTATATCCGTGGCTAGTGGGGAAAGGAGTTTTTCTAAGCTTAAGCTGATAAAAACCTATTTGCGATCGACAATATCTCAATCTAGATTGACAAACTTAGCAACTTTGTCAATCGAAAATGAAATTGCGGAAAACATAGACTTTGATGTCTTAATAAAAGAGTTTGCCGATAGAAAGGCTAGAAAAGTAAAATGTTATTAGTTTTTTTAATAAATGGTTATTTAATTATATCCCTTGCCTTTTTTTCGTATGGGTTTCAATGGCAGATAGGGGGCGCCGTAGAAATCTCGCCCAGGGCGCTGATAGTGCTAAAACCGGCACTGTCAATGGTAATAACTGTCACCCAAAAACTGTCAAATTGTGAGAAATGATGCGGCACATTAGCGCCTCTACAAGTCCTTAACTTCTAAAATCTTCTAAGTTCTAAGAACCAGTTACACACATAGTGAAAATATTCAAAAAAATTATAACACGAATATTATGATTATTTTCAAGCAAAGACCGCGAACTCAGAATCTTGCCAGGGGCGCCGATGATCCTAGCTACGACACAAGCGACTAGGCCCTGCAGTCAGGGTCCATTCTGATTGGTCGAATACCTTATCTTGACGTCGTTTGACATACGCACACACACTTAAACGAACGTAACAACCTACTAGTGAACTCTGTATACTAATATGGACAGTTGATAGCGATTAAAAAATGGGTTTTGTATGTGGAGAATGTTCAAACACATATTCTTCAAGACAGGCATTAATGTTCACAAAATTAGAATGAAAACTTCAGGTAAGGCTTTTAATCTAATTCTTTCTATAAAAGTCGATCAATTTTCTGACATTTCAAAATAAAACTTAATTAAAATTTATTTTTCCATTTCAATTTCTCAAGAACACTGTTACTGTATAAATTTTGGACATCCTAATATCTCAAATAATAATATTAAATTAGGTTTTATTTTGAAATGTCAAAAAATTGATCGACTTTTATAGAAAAAATCAGATTACAAGCCTTACCTGAAGTTTTCATTCTAATTTTGTGAACATTAATGCCTGTCTTGAAGAATATGTGTTTGAACATTGTCCACATACAAAACCCATTTTTTAATCGCTGTCAACTATCCATATTAGTATACAGAGTTCACTACTCACTAGTAAGTTGTTACGTTCGTTTAGGTGTGTGTGCGTGTGTCAAACGACATCAAGATAGGGTATTCGACTAATCAGAATGGACCCTGACTGCAGGGCCTAGTCGCTTGTAGCTACGACATAGTTCGACTTATCGAGGTTGTACTGTAGATGAGTTAAGGCGTGTCATTTATTAATTTATCACTCGTTAGTGCAAATGGTTTTGAAGCCTATTAGAAACAAAATGAACTTCGTGGTCTAAGACTTCGTATTTTTTAGAGAGGTCACATTTTGTTTAAAAAAACATGTGTGATTTATGACAGTTCCAGGTCGAAATAAGCTTGTTTGTTCTAACTATAAACTTTAAACAAAACTCGTAATGTAGTACACCGTGTTCAAAAAATAGTAGATTGTATATTTAGATGCGTAATAGAATTGTACAACAAAAAAATCGTAAAACCGCATTGATTGTCTTTCGACTTTTCTGTTAAACAACTATCGTCGGCAGCTTATATCCACAACTGTGTATTGACGCTAGCATAGGCTCGACTCATTAATTGTTAGGTTAATAGTGAAATTATGGCACAACTGATTGCTTGTATGCGCACCTCTAACAACTAAACACAATGCCGGATTTAGAGGTCGGGAGGCCCCGGGGCAACAAAGAAGTGGAGGCCCCCTGGCCCCAAATTATTTTCCAAATAAAATGGACAATTTTTTTCAGTCGAGTTTTCCAATAAATAATTTATTGTGAAACCAAGTATAGATTTCCGAAGTCTTTATTGTG
This sequence comes from Mongoloraphidia duomilia, assembly GCA_039654895.1. NCBI lineage: Eukaryota > Metazoa > Arthropoda > Insecta > Raphidioptera > Raphidiidae > Mongoloraphidia > Mongoloraphidia duomilia. Next base: position 2,113,740 of record CM077524.1, read on the forward strand.
GGGGCCCCGAGGCCGTAGCCCCGGTTGCCCTCCCCTAAATCCGGCCCTGAGACTAAACAATTTAGTCGAGTTGAAATCGCGACACGTACACAACTCGACTAAACTGTTTAGTTGTTTGTAAAAAGGCTATGGGATCAGATGGGACTGCGCATACTGTCGACACGATAGTTGTACAACAAAAAAACCATAAAACCGCATCGATCGTTTTTTGACTTTTCTGTTGAACAACTACCGTCGACAGCTTATGTCCACAGCTGGGTGTTGACGCAAGCATACGCTCGACTAAATAGTTGTTCGGCGACCCATTAGTTTAATAGTGAAATTGTGGCACAACTGATTGATTGTATGCGCACCTCTAACAACTGAACAGTTTTAGTCGAGTTGAAATCGCGACACGTACACAACTCGACTAAACTGTTTAGTTGTTTGTAAAAAGGCTATGGGATCAGATGGGACTGCGCATACTGTCGACACGATAGTTGTACAACAAAAAAACCATAAAACCGCATCGATCGTTTTTTGACTTTTCTGTTGAACAACTACCGTCGACAGCTAATGTCCACAGCTGGGTGTTGACGCAAGCATACGCTCGACTAAATAGTTGTTCGGCGACCCATTAGTTTAATAGTGAAATTGTGGCACAACTGATTGATTGTATGCGCACCTCTAACAACTGAACAGTTTTAGTCGAGTTGAAATCGCGACACGTACACAACTCGACTGAACTGTTTAGTCGTGGAAACAATTGTGTGTGTGCCCCCGGCCTAAGTAGGCGTTAATTTTAATTAGGAGTGTATTTTATAATTTTAAATCACATTTCATTTTAAATTAAAAAAATCGATTTAATTGTCAAGGTCACCTACTATGGAAAATAACGAACTACAAAGCCAAGCTAGAGAATTCCAAAGAAAACGATACGGTCATAAAAAGTCCTATATTTTATGATAGAAAATACGGTTATGCAATTCGAGTGAGTATTTATTTATTTTATCAAATTGAAAATTGCGTAATACTTCTGTATCTACGGCCTGCAAGTACACTCTGGCCAAATTCGCTCGCACGAGATCTCGCCGAGAAATTAGATAAAGCAAGCGTCTACGAATGTGTGTGTGTGTGTGTACACACTCGGCATGGCTTGGCTTCAGTTGTCATTTAAACTACTCAATTCCATATAAACTATAAAGCAGCTAAACACGAGAGTGTACTGACGCTAATGACCTAAGTTGTCGACGCGTCTATAATCTACAATAAATAAATAAACGGGAGTGTACTGACTGCGCTCGCACTCGCCGCTCGGTTCCTTTGACTCGCGGTCAAAAAAACGACTTTATATGGAGCGCTCCCGAGGCGAGACAGGGCGCTACGAGGTTCGAATCCCACCTGCGCTCATGGATGTTTTGTGATGTTATTTAGTGTAGTGTTATTTAGTGTAGTTGAAAGACGCTAATGGTCTGAGATGTTGACGCGTCTATAATCTACAATAAATAAAGATACAATTTCAGGCGGAAATTCACCTAAACGGTATTGGAAAATGGAAAGATCGTCATATGATTGCGTCAGTTGAAATCGTTCCAGGAGATTGGGACGACCTCTTGGACTGGCCTTGCGTCCTTGCGGCTACCGTAATTCTAAGAGATCAATCTAGTCCCAGTGATAAGGTAGATTTTTTTTCATTATATTTTATTTAAGGTCATCAAATGCTTGACCCTAATTCATATTTTCAATTTATAATTATTTCACTAAATTGAATATAAAACTGATATTTTCACCAGAAACTGACAGGCGCGGATCCAGACCTCAAAAAAGGTTGTGGTCACGGTCACCCGAAAATCGGCCAAGTGCGAGTCGGACTACGAATTCGCTCACGGTCGATACATTGCATTCCTACAAAGGAGACGTTTATTAAGGCATAGAATATAACATAAGCCTATCGACCTCATTTAGGGTTGTGGGCATGCCCACCGTGCCCACAACGGTGGATCCGCGCTTGGAAACTGAGGAACTGAGGGTTTCAAAATCCATAACTACTGAACGGATTTTGTTCCGATTTTCACGATTAGATAGACTGATTCACGAGAAAGGTTTAGATGTATAACTGAAATTGGCCTGCCTGGCTTCGCTCGGATGAAAATCGGAAGTAATCTCAGATGACTGATTTTAAAAACTACGTATTGTAAAGCCACTATATAATTAAAAAAAGCCACTAAAAAGAGGAAAATAAGAAAATGTTGGGTCAGCGCCAATTTAATAAAATATGAAGTCGGTTAAATTGGCGCCGACCTACTTTTAACCTTCATATTTTATTAAATTGGCGCCGACCTCAAAATTTTATTATTTTCCTCTTTTTAGTGACATTTTTAAGTTCTTTTTTTTGTTAAAAAAATGTTTTTTGATTTTTTTTCAGAGTAAAAATCTAATAAAAACTTTAACTGCTAAACGGAAAGTCAACACGACAAAAGAAGAACTGCAAGAAACGTCCAAACAGCATATATTTATTCCACATTCAGTATTAAATAAACAAAATTTTATTAAAAATGACACCATATTTGTAGAAATACTACTAAATTCGGCAAGAACATAACTACAGTACACAAAATTCAATAGATAGATAGGTACATTAATTATTCTCTAAAAAAGCAAGAGTCGTTATTATAATATTTATACGACCAATATTGAAGCGTTGGCAAAAACGCCGCTGCACGACAATAACAGACCCGCCCGATTTTAGATACTCCTCAACTGCGAACGCACAATGCTCCTTTGTCCACCATTAACAGACTCGCCCGATTTTAGATACTCCTCAACTGCGAACGCACAATGCTCCTTTGTCCACCATTAACAGACTCTCCCGATTTTAGATACTCCTCAACTGCGAACGCACAATGCTCCTTTGTCCACCATTATCAGACTCGCCCGATTTTAGATACTCCTCAACTGCGAACGCACAATGCTCCTTTGTCCACCATTAACAGACTCGCCCGATTTTAGATACTCCTCAACTGCGAACGCACAATGCATTGTTCGACCGTGTGCGGTCTGTTTTAGACATCTTCGAATTATGAGAAAGGGTGGCCAAGGAGATTACGTAACTTGCTGAAAGACACTTGTATAAGAGTTGAACTAAAATCAAAATTCCAATATTTTAAACATATTATTTTAAAAAGAATTTTCAGTCTCAGCAAATTTATTGTATATAATATCTAATCGAATTCAGGATTATTGAAAATAGATAATAATAGATAATATATGTTTTATTGCTGTAGATACGGAAATGTCCATAACATTATCTTAGTTATTGTCCTAATGTAGTCGTTTATCACTAAATTAAAATTAATTTTTGAAGGTGAACTCGTTGTATTTGTGCAAAATGGTTGTATTTTTTTCGAAATCAGCGATACTGACGATAAAATTGATTATTGCTTGCGCCGTGTATATTGTTTGTGCACGTTAATCTCCGCAATGGCTGAACCAATTTGGACGTGGTTTTCAGTGATGATTGAGATAAACTTGGACTAACATTTAATGTTTGTTTCATTTAAATCGGTTGACAAATAAAAAAGATATGTCAATTTTAAAAATCGTCTCGCGAGCGTTGTGACACGTTCATGCAAATGTCAAAACGATAAGTTGTGTTGACTGTTTATTTTTGTGACACCGTTAATGCAAACTATTTCCAAGTGATTTTAAGCCTGACTTCGCTTGGCAAGGGGAGATATTCTCGAGGGGGGATAATAAAGACACGTTCATGCAAATGTAAAAACGATAAGTTGTGTTGACTGTTTATTTTTGTGACACCGTTAATGCAAACTATTTCCAAGTGATATTAAGCCTGACTTCGCTTGACAAGGGGAGATATTCACGAGGGGGGATAATAAAGACACGTTCATGCAAATGTCAAAACGATAAGTTGTGTTGACTGTTTATTTTTGTGACACCGTTAATGCAAACTATTTCCAAGTGATTTTAAGCCTGACTTCGATTGGCAAGGGGAGATATTCTCGAGGGGGGATAATAAAGACACGTTCATGCAAATGTAAAAACGATAAGTTGTGTTGACTGTTTATTTTTGTGACACCGTTAATGCAAACTATTTCCAAGTGATTTTAAGCCTGACTTCGCTTGGCAAGGGGAGATATTCTCGAGGAGGTGATAATAAATCATACTTCGCTTCGCAGGGGAAAATTATATACTTATATAAGTGAGCGGAGCGGAGCCACGGGTAGCCACTAGTCTACAATAAATAAAATAGAATATTTGGGACAAAAATAGTAATGACAGAAAGTATCAAAACGTTTAGGTGGAAATTTTTACGGTAAGCTATTTTTATGTATTTATTGAGTATATTTATTTCTCTGCATTAAAGGTTTGAAAGAAAATATTAACCTGCTAAAATTTTATGCAGGCAACTAAACTAACTTCTTTGTTTATTGAGCTCCATTCGCACCTGTACAGGTGTTTCAACTTACAGGTATGTAATTAATATTATCAGTTCGGATGCGACATTACCCGTGTGCATAATGATTTTTTCACTCACTGCTCACCCCATTTTATCGTAGCGGCAAAATATATAGCTTATGTTACATGTAAACATTGAAACTATTGAAAGAATTTTTCCAATCGGTTCAGTACTTCTCAAGTTTTGAGGTAACATAGATGCAAACTTCTTTTTTGTATGTAAGTATGTAGATTGTTGGATGTGTGGTTTAATTCCTTAACCCAACAGAAATTGATCAGGATTTTCTTCTGACACCAAAGTCTTTATTTGATCAGATTAGGAAAATAACAAAGACTAATAGACCGAGAGCTAGTGACAATTTTTTGCTGTTATTTATTCAAGGGCTTATTTTTGTGAAGATGTTGAAGGAGGCATATTAAATTGCTCTGAGTAAAGAATTTTGCTAGATTGCGGTATGGGAGGGATGCAGACCACCCCCAATCTGTAACAAAAAAATGTTCACAAGTATTATTGCTTCAAGGCTGAAATTGTTTGTATAGCTTGTTGGTGACCCAATAATGTCGAGCGTCTATAATCCACAATTCATTCATTATTTTAACAAGCGGCCACGGCCAGATGTTGTCTGCACAGTTTGGTCGCGGCCAAAATTTATTTCTTCCATATCTTCATTTTTATAAGTACTTTTGTAACAGATACACACTGTAAGAAATGAGAAGGCCGATTACATAGATTATCGATGGTCCATTTGTAGCTAGTGATTAATCTGGTAATAGGCACACAAAGATACAATGGCGTCGCAAACAAATATCGCTACATCGCGTAGATTCCATAAAAACACATTGCGCTTGAGTGGTTACTAATTTTACGTTAATTTGTTTTGTATTCATCCATTTTATATATGTAACTATACATTTTATTTTGTATTTTTTACACACTTTATTGGAATATTACACAAATTATGTAAATTTTAATTTACTTTATGTAAAAATCACAAATTTGTTTAACTTTACAGTAAAAGTCCAAGTTTTTATGAAGTTTTCTGTGTAAAAATAAATAATAATGTAAAATCACTTAGAAAATCGAGCGAATTCTACCTTAACTTTCAAAGTATTTTTACATCCATTTTTACAGTCCAGAAAACAGGGTCGATTTTTCCACATCTGGCAAGCAGATTTTTCTATAAGTATTCTTAAAAGACGAAATACAATAGTTCTTTTTACAATTTAATTTTTTTTTAACTCTAAGCAAATTTGATCTGAAGCGGCTTTTTTTCAAACGTTTTATAATCTTGAACTGCAATAAAAACTAGGTTTTTACCCAAAAAAGTAGAGAAACATATAGGTACTAAAATCGTCATTTGGTAAACAAGTATTTGTGTCTGTCTGTGCCTTGTGGCATCATAACTCAAAAAAATTATAATCATAATTATGAAATTGCTTTTGGAAAAATGTAATAATAATTATCAACCCGCCAATTATACAGGGTGGCCCATCTTAAACAATGCTGTGAAATATCTCTTAAACGGTACAAACAATAAAAAAAGTTTTATACAAAATATAGAGTGTCAAGGGGGGCCGAATACTGATATCAGATTTAACATAGGTGGTGCTGTGAAGGTCAGGCGAAGGTCAGCTTCGATATTTCAATCGTAACAGTGCTTTTTTATTCCAGAATACGATACAGTATTTAATAGTGAACAGTAAATTATTAAGGTACATATGAGCTAAAGTTAATAAATATTGAGATACTTAGAAATTAAATAACAAATTTGATTTGTCAATTCGGTTCTTTTATGAATTGAATACAAGACAAGAAGGCCGGTGCTTAATATCATGGCTATCTGCTATGCCATAATAATTTATCTAATTGTAGTTCATTTTGGCTGTTATTTAATTTTTAAATATCTCAATATTTATTAACTTTAGCTCATGTTATGTACCTTAATAATTTACTGTTCACTATTAAATACTCGGCACTCGTATTCGGCTCGCGATGCACACTCGCCAAGGCTCGTGTGCGCTCGCCTACTACCCGTGCTGAAAACATGGCGCCTGACGCATAAATATGTATTTAGCACACTAGTTACACAATATACTAGATATTAGACTTGGAACATAAACTTTCATATAATAAAGTTTTATTATATTTTATTGTGATCATTCGCAAATATCCTATTCGTTATGAGCCTCGAGAAGCAGTTTTTCGCGAGCGCTGTATGCGGCGACTTTTGCGTTAATACTGTATTTTTAATCAGAACGTGTTGTAGGGTTGCAGTGAAAGAACAGATAATTAAAGAATGTAATTTTATTGTATGGCAAATTGAGTTGATAATAAACGAATCTTATAATAATTGTTCGAACTTAAAACTAAATATAAGAAAAATGTAGCAACTAGATATCTAAGCAGGTCACAAATATGGTTCGGACCTAAACTAATACAGCAACCATGTACATAAGAAATCTGTACTGCTGATAGATCAAAAATCGTGAAGCCAACATACGTGCGGGTATATATTTCTGTCTTTTTTTATGGGAACCCAGCTGACAGGTTCTTGATTGGCTACTTCCATAGACAAAGACAGAATTTTTAAAAGAGAGAAGGTATACTATTGACCGCTGGGGCACTGAGGTTTTACGTCAGTGGCATCCATGACATATTTCTTTGTCTTTATATATTACGTTTCAAGTGGTGTTTATACTTCAGTTCATGGAATACTTCAGTTGATAGTGATATTATTATGCCCAAAAAGATCCGAAACCTGTGTTTACTTCTTATATCACTATGAATTTCAAGGAATATGAGTAAAAAACTGTTTTTAACAAAATTAAACTAGGTTACGTTATAATGACAACAGCTGTCAAGCGTTTTGTTTACATTTTGTTCAGATGGAACGTCCGTACATCGACCAATGACATCATCGGAATAAATGCGGAATAACTTCGTCAAAAGAGACACAGATATATTTTTGCTCTCTTTGTGGACTTCACTCACCGCACATTGAGTAAATGGACAATCCGCGGTATATAATTAAAGTATATGACAGCAACAAAATGTGGAAACATAACCTCTACACAGTCCTAATAACTTAAAGCAATAAATATTTATGAATAATAATGCTTACTTACATTGAATGTTTGAAGAATATATTCACTTAACGTTTACAATACAATTAGAAAATTTGGAGGTATTGTCTCAATTTCAAGTAATAAGCGAATTTTTTGCGTACTAAAGTTACAGCAAAGATGCATTTTTCGAACCAATAGGCGGCGCTAGTGTAGAAACTCACAGCGAATTGCGGAATCAAAATTGTAAACAAATGTTTATTTTCGATTCCAAATTACACAAGAAATAATCTTCAATATTATTTCTAAGACATTGGTATACCTGTTTTGGAAGTTTTGTAGTTACATTATTAATGTGTTTTCGTTTTATTTTATGACCTGTCACCCAGAAGTGGCCCATGGGCTATATGAATACAAATCCATAAACAACACGTTGAACCTTCTGTCATCCCAAGAAAAGCACATGTGTAATTTAAGACCTTTTTTATGTGTTTACTGTTTTTATGAATAGCAGTCGTACAACTCGATGGTGCTGGATTTTAACTTCCCTGTTTGTTCCCAGTCAGTCGGTCTACTGACCATGACTAGGAACCATGTATATACGGTGTGCTGTGGAACATTTCGTAAAAAATAAACAAACGAGTGTTGTTCTAAATTAATAGTGTGTTCTTCTTCTGTTTTTATTCCTGATGAAATCTGGTAAGTCACATTACATTTGTAAATCATAGTCATTTCAACGTATTGGGTCCAGGGCCATAGCTAGAGCTGAATTCAAGATAGGGCACTGAAAGTTTAAAGTAGGGCTGGAGAAAAAGACTACAATTTTTTAATTGAATTGCCCACCTCATCTGGTGATATCAAATTACAAAAGCAAGAAAACGGTAAATGACAATTTATTCAAAAAAAAAAAAAATACAGAACTTGCCATGTTATCAAATTTCCGAAGAACTTCATTTAGTCCAACGAATTTAATTTTGTTTTTCCAAATGCCAGATAGATCAAGTCTGTCATTCTGTCGTGACAGTCTGCAGCTTGTTTATAATTCCTTAAAGTAGGGCACTGGATGTTTTAAGGTAGGACATTGCCCCTTAATGCCCCCCTAGCTACGGCCCTGATTGGGTCATTTATTCGCTCTATCCGCCTGCTATTATTTTTTGAAAATACTGAAATTGAAGTAAAAAGTAGGTAAGTACCTATTTTGTAGTGGGTACAGCAAAAATATTATACAGGTGTCCAAGACTTGCGTTGTCGGCCGATATATTGATTTTGGGTGAAGATAGAAAAAAAGTTTAAATACAAAAGTTGTATAAATTTTAATGTTGTATAACTTAAAAATATTTTTAATTATACAGCCTGTCCCATTTCGTGGCAGATCAAAGTTATGTTTTTTTTAACCTAGCACCCTGTTTTTATTTGTTTTTTCAATTCTGCATCTAAATGTGAATAGAAATTGTAAGGGAAGCCATGCTCGAAAATTCAGTAATTTTTGAGTTATTCAAGTTTTTTAGAAATTTTTGACACTTGCAGACCTTTACCTAAAATTCGACATAGCCAAAACAGAAACCTTTATCAAACTGAAATTTTGAGGATCACTAGATAGTAGACGGACAACATCTAACACAAGATCAGCAAATTTGGGAGATATGGGATATCCCATGGGAGTGCCATAGGATTGTTTATAGAATTTATTATTAAATTGAAAAAAAAGTGTTGTTCATTAAGAATTCAATAGCCACTTAAATCATTAAAACTGATATTATTATAATAATATAATAGTAATGATCATAGTAGCAATGGTAATTTGGTTGGTTTTTGTGATAACAAAATGGACGGGCAGTATGGAGCTGGGATTCTAGATGGTAGCGTAGATCATAGCAGGGCTTGCTTAAATTAATGCATTGTTATATATGCGAGCGTACACAACGAAGCAGTGAGTGTAGCTGGTATAAGCGCTGTTACAAGAGCTGGTAGATTCAAGAATGTATCTCACCATTCTTTCAGCGCGCTGACTACTGCAATCAACGTGTGACAACTGTCAAATGGCCGTTACAAGTTTCGCAATGGATGTGACTAGTTTAATAAGTGAAATCTTGCCAGTTTTTATTTAATTTGTTTTGAATTTTTTCTAAGACGTATTTAAAAGTGTTAGGTTCCATACGTAAATATTAAAAAAATCGGTTTGGGTAAAATTTTAATTCTTGGTATAAATGATGAAATTCGCCATGTTTAGATCGTTTTCTATTAATAGGGTGGACATGATAGCTCTTACCCAAATTTGTATTTAAAATATACCACTCTGTAGCAGAAGAACACAAATATTCGTCTTCGCTATCTGACATTTCAAACGCGATTTAAGCTTGTATCAATGCTAGTATCAAAGCTTCGTTGTGCAAACCTATAAGCGCTTATAATTTCAGCCACCATCTATTATACATGCTACCATCTAGAATCCCAGCTGCGTACTGCACGCACCTAAAGACAGGTTCCAACGGTACATACGCATTCCATACATAAAATTTTTTTTTGAAAGATTGTCATAAAAATTAAAAAAACATAACATAAGGACAGTACAGGTTTTATCCAATAATTTTTCTAATTAAATAAAAATAGGTAAAGATAAGACTACGTTAGAGAGTACCCCCTTAAACTCTTGACATAATAATATGAAAGGTTCAGGCAAGTCGCAAACAGGCATGCCTGTTGAATGTTGATAACTCAGGATACAAAAAAAAATATAATATATAATGCAGTTGTTACGTCGCCTCTCTAAAGTGAATTAGTGTGTGTTTTAAAGACCACCAACAGCTAAGGTTATTTGGGCCTAGCACCAATTCATATTTTCAATTCATTATTAGTGTATTTGCCATAATATGGCACATACACTATTGGCGTCGGTCGGATGGCGGGACCTAGGGGTCGGACCAAAATTTCTCGACGTTTCATAGCCTCCTGAACAATTTGGCACCATTTTTGAAAATGTTTATATATATATGTATGTATATATTTATATATATATATATATATTTATATATTTATATACAGTGTGTCCACAGACTCATCCTCAACATGGGGATCTCCGTTGTTATGGGAGGTAGAGATTTGGTTAAATGAGACAAAATGTGCAGAATCTCCAGTACTACTACCCTGCGTAGTCAAACTTTCCATATTTTGCTTGGTTCGCGACCGACAGTAGAAAATCGAGATTTATCCATTTTCGTTTTTTGTTTATAACTCGCTTATTAAGTAAGTTAGAAAAAAAATATTTTCACTTTCTTAAGGCCCTTTTTTATGAAGATTTCAAATCTCTTTTCATATTTTTATTTACTTTTATAGTTTTAGAGATACTTGTATTAACTTTGTTTTTTTAAATACACGTCAAAGATGGCCATGACGCCATTCGAAAGAGATTTTTTTTCTCTTTAATTTGATATGAGGGTTGATGGATTTATTTTCAAAAATAACAGAGTTATACGCAAAACACTGATTTTTAATAATAATAATAATAATAATAATAATAATAATAATAATATTTATTAGCCACATTGACAAAAAAGTATATGACAAGTCAAGAGTAACTATTTATTAGACTACACATTTAAAATATTCATGAAAATTATAAAATTCTTTGTTTACCAGATGACTCTTTAACTTCCTTTTAAAAGCTGGAAGTGGCAATGACTTCGTATCATGCGACAGATGATTGTAAAATTTTACACAGTTATAAAGTGCTCCTTTTTCAAAAGTAGTTAAAGAGTGATCCGGCAAACGAAAGTCGCTATTTCCCCTAGTGCTGTGTGCATGTAACATTTGATGACAAGTAAAATATTTAAAATGTTCTTTCACAAAACACAAGCATTCATAAATGTAAACGCAAGGCAGTGTCATGAGCCCATTGGCAGAAAAAGATCCTCTGCACGTCTCTCTGATATTTAATTTAGCTAATATTCGAATAAAACTTTTTTGAGCTTTAAAAATCAGTTCTGTATTTACAGCTCCCCAAAAAATAATTCCGTACTTCATTTTTGAATAAAAATTGCCAAAGTACATAGTTTTTACAGTGTCGTAATTAGCAAATTTTGAAATATGACGTATAGCGTATATGCACTTTCCAAGTTGCCCCGCCAACCCATCGATATGCTTGCACCATCTGATATGCTGATCAATGAAAATGCCCAGAAAACTGACATCAGCTGAGAAAAGTACTTTGATATTGTTAAGATATAAACAGTCAGGAGTTACAACGTTACTTTGTTTAGTTTTGAATAATAATAGTTTAGTTTTGTTTGTATTCAATACCAATTTATTGCTGGAAAACCAGTTATTTATCTTCGAAAACATTTCTACCGCTTTATCAAGTACTTCAAGTGCATTTGAACCTGTGATTAACAAATTTGTGTCATCAGCATAGCAGGTGGTAAAAGCATCTGCGACGCAACTTGGTAAGTCATTTATATACAGATTGAATAACAATGGGCCCAAGATACTGCCTTGAGGTACACCGACATTTAAAAATTTACAATTAGATTTTAGGTGCTCTCCATTTGAAGTATTTATTTTTACATATTGAGATCGGTTATCAAGATAAGAGTTCAACCAATTCCACGCCTCTCCTCTTATGCCATAACTATACAGCTTATCCATTAGAATCGAATGATCTACACAGTCGAAGGCCTTTGACAAGTCAAGGAAGACCCCTAGAGGATTCTTCTGGTCATCAAGAGCCTGTATCGTCTTTTCCAGGAATTCAAAAATTGCAGTATTAGTCGAATGTAACTTTCTGAAGCCGTGTTGGTTCTTTGATAAAATATCCATTTTATTTGTAAAGCAAATAATTCTGTTATGCATGACATATTCATAGATTTTTGAAAAGTAGGAAAGTACGCTTATAGGCCTATAGTTAGAAACCATTTTTGGATCTCCATTTTTAAAAATTGGAGTAATGACCGCTAATTTTAGCGCATTAGGGAAGATTCCTTGGTCTAATGATGCATTTATGGCATGGACAAGAGGATCCAATATATAAAGATAAACAGATTTTATTAGAGTGCTTGTTACCTCGTCATAGCCTGATGATTTTTTATTTTTTGTTTTATTAATTATGTTTGTAATCTCATCTGCGTTACAGGGAGATATAAATATTGTTTTTTCTTTACATGGTATACTTTGGTATGGAACGTATTGAATAGAATTTACTAAATTACTGGCAGCATTAGTAAAAGAATCATTAAAAATATTTACAGTTTCCGTTGCCGATTTTACAATTTTATTGTCATCTTTTATTTCAATCAAGCTGTCATTATTATTTTTACATTTTTTTTCATTAATTATATTCCACATAGTTTTTGTTTTGTTTACACTATTTGAGATTAAATTTTCATAAAAAGTTTTTTTTGCTGATCTAAGTTCATTCACATATTCCAGTTTTAGTTTATTATAATAATTTTTAAATATTGGGAATTTTAAAGAGATGTCCAACATACCTTGCAGCTTTTGTTTAAGTACTCTCAATTCAGGTGTAATCCATTTACATTTATGTTTTTTTGCTTTACTTAGCCTAGTTTTAGTAACAGGGAAACAGTCGTTAAAAAGTTTAATAAAAGTATTATGAAAATTGTTGAATTTTTCATCAGCACTTATGGCTTGATATACTGCAGACCAGTCTGCATACTGCAATGCAAGAGAAAATCTTTCAACATTTTCTTCATTAAAATTCCTTTTGTACACATGTTTATGGTTGTCTTCATGCTTGTCCACTTTTAATGTGATAATTTGTGCCTTGTGATCTGATATGTTCGTTTCTAGTACTTCCGAAGTATAATCAGTATCTTCAAGAATCAATATATTGTCAATGCAACTGCTAGAGTCAGAAGTTATACGAGTTGGTTGTAATATTGTAGGTTTCATCCCATAGCTACTCAGTAATAAATTAAATTCACTGATGAACTTCTGGTCACAGCTTTTCTTAGACATTAAGTTGACATTGAAGTCACCCGTAATAATCGCTGCACAATTTGTAACCTGCACTTTTTCTAAAAGCAAATTCATTTTGTACAATATCCATTCTATTTTTTGACCTGGTGGAATATACAGGGCCACGACCAAGAATTTGGATTTTTTAAATGTTAGCTCTGCAGCTGCGCATTCAAATTTGTAGCATTCAGCTATTGAATTTATTTCATAATTTATGGTGTACGAGATGTCAGACCGGGCGTAAATTACACAACCACCATGTGAATTTTTTTGCGGTCGGCAGAAGGAAGTTACTAAGTTATGACCATTGAAGATATAGTTTTTTAAGCGCTCTTCCGTCTGCCAATGTTCTGTAAGACAGAGAACGTGGTGCGTTTCAAAAAGTATCTCGAGCTGTTCTACACAATTTGTGATTGAGCGTACATTTTGATGCAGAAACGTAATTGTACATCCTTGACCAGTTACAGGTTCGACTCTTTCACTAAAAAATTTGCTGTTTTTTCACGCCTTTGAAAACGTGGAAAGTAATATCTATCAATTATTACACCAGCCGGCCAGAATTCCGGCTTTTCAAGATTTGATTTTAGTCCGTAATCAGCTCCTACTCGGAAACAACTATTCGTACCTTTAGTTGGTAATAAATCACATTCAAACTTACTATTTGGCAATTTGCTTTCCAGATATTTAAGAACGATCTCAGGTGTGGTTCCAGGTTTGGCTCTTCCAACAAAAAGCCACAGTTTCGGTTCAGCAGCTTTAAAACCATTATCTTCCTCGGCTGATCCGACTAGTTTTGCTTTTCTTTTCCTACGTCTTACTGTCTGAAATCCTTGATTATCATCTTGATCTGAGTCATCACTATTTGATGTATTTGCATTTCTTTCCACTTCATTAACATTATTTTCTTCCGTGGTTATCACTGCTTTTTTTATTTCTTTTTCTTCATTAAGTTTAGTTTTATCTTTTGGTTTTATTTTGGACTCGCTTACTACCCTGGAGTAGCTACTGTGCCTATTTTTCTCAACTAACAGTTCATTAATTGTTTCTAAATTTTTGTTTCTTTTTTCTTGTTCTGTTATTAGTTTTTCACTTAGATTTAATTGTTTTACTAAACCGTCATTTTCAGTTTGTAATTGGTTTACTTTATCTATAAGATTAACATTATCCTTATTAAAATGTGAATTTATATATTTTGCCAAGATATCACTTGATGCATTATCTCCATATTTTTTGTTTATTATTATTTCTATTAAATCACTTTTTTTCAATTTGTTAAGTTCATTACTAAATGATTCCATATCTAAACTTATGGCTGTCATTTTGTCGTCAACAATTTACCTGAATGGAAGCACTTTCCATTCCGGTTATAGAAGCACGCACTGAAACGTCACTTTACACAACACTTTAAAATATGCTTTTTAAAATAATTATGATAAAAAATTATGATATAAAATTTACTGTTTTAATTTTTCATCGGTATTTTTCGAGAAATACTAATTTTAAATATACTGCATTCATATATGCATATGCAATAACTGATATATATATAGTAGGCTATGCTAAATTAATTGATAAAACAACAGAAGGCTTAGCAAACAGTTGAAATTCGCGTTGGCTTAGTAAACGGCTGTTTTGTTTTAGCTGTCAAAGTGTAGTTTGATGCTAATTTGTCATTTTACTAAGTGATTTATTAAATTTACTTTTGTTATCATGGCACCATTTTGTAACAATGAAAAATTTGATATGTTATCTATTGTTACATTCTATGTCACAAAAATTCGACCAGAGCCTCAGAAATGTACTTCGATCAGTATCCAGAACGAAGACAACCTCATTCGTCTATTTACAGAAACTTACGAGTAAATTTAATAAACTATGGATCATTTAAAAAGCCGTTTACTAAATCAACGCGAATAAGTAAAGAAGACAAAACTACTGTTTTACGATCAATTGTTGAAAATCGCTTATTTTTCATTGTTACAAAATGGTTCCATGATAACAGAAGTAAATTTAATAAATCACTTAGTAAAATGACAAATTAGTAACAAACTACACTTTGACAGCTAAAACAAAACAGCCGTTTACTAAGCCAACGCGAATTTCAACTGTTTGCTAAGCCTTCTGTTGTTTTATCAATTAATTTAGCATAGCCTACTATTAAAAATCAGTGTTTTGCGTATAACTCTGTTATTTTTGAAAATAAATCCATCAACCCTCATATCAAATTAAAGAGAAAAAAAATCTCTTTCGAATGGTGTTATGGCCATCTTTGACGTGTATTTAAAAAAACAAAGTTAATACAAGTATCTCTAAAACTATAAAAGTAAATAAAAATATGAAAAGAGATTTGAAATCTTCATAAAAAAGAGCCTTAAGAAAGTGAAAATATTTTTTTTCTAACTTACTTAATAAGCGAGTTATAAACAAAAAACGAAAATGGCTAAATCTCGTTTTTCAACTGTCGGTCGCAAACCAAGCAAAATATGGAAAGTTTGACTACGCAGGGTAGTAGTACTGGAGATTCTGCACATTTTGTCTCATTTAACCAAATCTCTATCTCCCATAACAACGGAGATCCCCATGTTGAGGATGAGTCTGTGGACACACTGTATTTATATATTTATATATATATATATTTATATATATATGTGTGTACACGATAACTCTCGACAGACTTAATCGATTGAAACGAAATTTGGTACACACATTGGAACCCATCACCGCAAGAAGCCTATTTAAAATGGGCCCGATCAGACCATTTTCAGGGTTGTATTTAGGGGGTCCAAAAAGTTTTTGGGCCCAAAAATACCGAAAAAATTGTCAGAATCGTTTCAAAATTGAAATTTAACTCTTTAGTAAAGATTAAAACGTGCTGCTAAAATTTTAATAAAATCGGCCCGACAGGACCGGACTTTCAAATTTTATGAAAACACTAGTTTGTTGATACGGATTTACTTATGGAAGGGTGTATTTAATGTGGTACAGAGGTTGCATTGATAATAATATTGAAATTAAGAAAAAAATATTATTTTAAGGGATGTATTAAGGGGTTAAATTTTTTATTTTGTCCAAAAACAAACTTAAGTTCACGTATTAAAGCCACATGGCCTGTATTAGCAAATACACTATATTGTCGGCAGGGTTTGGCACTGCGACCCGAGTTTTTTTTTTTTTTAATAATAAATTGAAAATCCAATTGACACTTTTACCAGCTCTCGGGCTATAAAAAATAATGAATTGAAAATATGAATTGGTGCTAGGCCCAAATAACCTTAGCTGTTGGTGGTCTTTAAAATACAATTACAATACAATTCGGGCTAGAACCCGGAAACTGGGGACTTGTAATAGAGGAACCATAGCAACGCCATGTAAACAACAGCACCGCTACACAAGAGTGTTTATTTTTTGCAAATATTTACTAGGTGGGAAGTAGGACTCTGGTCATTAGTCGAATTTTTTTTTTTAATAATAAATTGAAAATCCAATTGACACTTTTACTAAAGTGAATTAGTGTGAGTGTATTCCGACAATGACAGGGCGTCCTATGCGGGTGAGTTAATTTTTATAAATCTATTTTTGTTTTTTTACCGATTAGATTATTTTTTCTGGGCTTATATTTTAAAATATTATTAATTGAAGGAAGGTTTGGTTGAGGGTCAAAAATAATGAAGCTTTACCAAAATATTGGGTCAACACTACTATATACTTAAAATATTATCATACTAGCCGCTAGCGGTACCCGTCCGGCTTCGCCCGAGTGTTAAGAAAGCCCAGGTGCAATAAACTACTCACTCGCTTCGCTCGTTCGCTTGAATAATGCTGTCAATTAAAATTAACAAAAATCGAAATATGTTTTTATCTTACCAAAATGCTGTCAATTTCTTTCAGTATTTTGTTTGATCGATTAATGAACATGGTGTTAACACCATCGATTAATGAACATGGTGTTAACACCATGTTCAATGTTCATTAATCGATCAAACAAAATACTGAAAGAAATTGACAGCATTTTGGTAAGATAAAAAACATATTTCAATTTTTGTTAATTTTAACTTTATTTCCACAAAATAATTGTTCTTCACCATATAAATATTCTCACCCACGTTTACATACAACCATTGCATCAACATTATAATTTTCTTGTAGACTCTGAAGATGGTATGAAGAATACCGAAACGTTAGTATTAAATGCAAATTTTGAATTAACCAGTATTGCTTTTTATTGATCCTACGTGCCACGGAAGTGCTCACTTCCGACAATTTCTACACTGTTGTGAAGGATCAAATTGCTCTATTTAATTATAGCAACTTCGAATTCAATAATAATAATAACTGAAATTTACTTTGTGTAACCAAATGTATAAAACATGTCTTTATTTTATTTTATTGAGGACAGTGTGATCCAGTGGTTAGCGTCGCGGCCTCTGGATCAGACTGTCGTGTGTTCGAATCCCACCTCCGCTGATGGATGTTTTGTGATGTCATTTAATTTTAATTTAATTGTTCTTTAATGTATAAATCAAGACGCTAATGAAGCATTGTCTACATCTAAAAATTCTTGATAAGTATAAAAATACTCTTTAATGAGATATTTGTAAATTCTCTTTTTAAAAATTTTGAGACACTGGTTCCAGAGGGCAGAGATAGTCTATATTAAAAAATTCCACTGATGACCAATCCTATACTTCCCAGTTCCCACCTAGTAAATATTTGCAAAAAATAAACACTCTTTTTTTTTTTATTCTTTGACTAGGCCCAAATAACCTTAGCTGTTGGTGGTCTTTAAAACACAATTTAATTTTTATTCTTTGAAAAAAGCATGGCCCTCTTTTTTGTTTGGTGATCTACTGATGGCTAGCTAATATAGCAAAAATCATAGTTACCTTGAATTACGTACAATTTTTATTTTTTTTAGTAAAATATTTTTTTTCTCGAAAACTATACATTTTAGAGAAAAAAAATATTTACATTTTTTTCATATTATAACATCTAGAATTCATTTATATTTTTTTTACCTATGTTAATACGTGACATTGAGGACGTTTTTTTGAATATCTCAGGATCCACTGAACCGATTTGACTCAAAATCTAATCAGATCTAAGTTAAAGGCTGATAAACACAATAGAACAATCGGCATGCCCGTATGTTGTTCCGTTCTTAAGATATCGAAGGCGAAAAATTGACCACATACACACACACACATACAGACATCAGTCAGAAAATGATCTTAAACGTTTGCTAGGGTCTCAAAACGTGAAAATCTGTTAAAATCTCGAAATATTTTTTTCGGACTAAATCCATTACTTCCCTACCATAGTAGAGGTGGGAAGTAAAAATTGCATACCTAAGTAATTAGGACCGTATGTTGAATTTTTTGTGTGAAAAAAGGGATGATCAGATCTTCCTTTTTTCTTGTAATGGTGCAGGGACATATGATTATTAAATTTGTTCGAATGTTTTTTAACAAATATTAAGCAGTTATAAATATACTGAACTGGTAAAGTTAAAATATTTAATTGGAGACACATTGCACAATGCAGTCCCGTGCCTTGGCGTTGCAAATAATTCTCATTGCCAATTCTTTTGCAAAATAAAACAGCTTTTGTGCAGAGGCGGCATTGGCATTGCACCATATATTTTAAGGCCATATAGAATTTTTTAATGAAATAACGCAAAATAGGCTATTTATAAGACGTTCTGATTTACATTGTTAGACAGTTTTCTCATCAAATATAGAATCTTAGACAGTTTACTTTGTAGGTTTTCTATGTGGTTTCTCCATGAAAATTTACTGTCATGCAAGTTAATACATGGATTGTTATTATCATTACAGAAGGAGCGTAATTTTTGTGTTTTTTGCATATTTAGAGTTAAGTAATTTGCCGTGAACCACTGCAAGGCCTCCGAGAGTTCCGACTGTGTCAGATTACATGTTGCAAATGAAAAAATATTTTTTTTCGCATCACTACCGTCCTACTGTTTATAGGTACATGTAGCGCTGGTTTTTTTCTTGTGTTATACATATAAATATCTGGATGACCGAGCTTTGCTCGGATGAGTTCAATAAAAATAGTACTTTTATTGTTGTTATTTTTTTACTTTTCAAATAATAACTGATTATTTTTATAAGTTAAAGATTGACTGTCAGAGTAATTTGACATAAATAATGAAAATAGTTTGTTTTTTCCAAAACCTACTCACCGTACGACACTGTTTTATAACGTTAAAAAAACTGTTTTTTAAAATGATAAAATCGATAAGAAAACGAATTTTTCCAGGGATGAGACCTAACTAAATCGATTTTTTGCCCCCCGAAACCCCTTTTCGGTAAATTTGATCAAAATCGTTAGAGCCGTTTTCGAGAAAATATTTATATAGGTACATATATACTACAAGATTTGCTCGTTTAATAATATAGGGATATTGTGAGCTGCAGTTTCATAACCCTCGAAGTATTCGTAATTTTGTTTTACGAAGCAATAAAAACAGGTTATGTGATCGACGCAATGACCCTTTTTCATGAAGTACGAAAAATGTTTCACTAGCAGCGCTAGTGGTACCAGCGTTGCCAGTAGAGTACGAATAGTACGCTTTGCGTACTATCCGGCCTCTTTGCGTACTCGCGTACTCTCTTTGCGTTTTGCGTACTATTTTAAGTTTTAATAGATGAAATTGCGTTCGAACCCACACTCCGAAAATTAACGTTTATACATCTTTTACATTTCGGTAAATTCTATAAATTTAATAAATACGACTGCGCAGTGGTCACTACATTTTATTATATTCGCTTCAAGTTTAAACGAATTGATGGTAACCCCAAAATATATTTCTCTCTTCGTTTATCATACAAATAAGTGTGCATAACTTTTTCTTTTGTACATAATATGTGATTTTTTTAGTTTTAGCAATCATTTTATATATGTTAACAAATTTGTTAACCGATTTTGATAATTCTTGTTTTATTTAATAGGGCATTCCTTCAGGGTGGTCTCATATAAATGTTTACTGAAATCGGTTCAGTAGTTAATTTTTTTAGTTTAGTAATCAAATATCAAGAAACTAGAAAGAAGTCGGTTATTAACGTACAAACTATGTATTGCAAAGCCACCAAAAAGTAAAAAAATTAAAAAAAATTATAACAAAATAGAACCTTCTTCAAAAAAAGCTACTAAAAAGAGAAAAATAATAAAATTTTGAGGTCGGCGCCAAAATGTTATTATTTTTCTCTTTTTAGTGGCATTTTTTAAGGAGGTTCTATTTTTTTATAAAAAAAATTTCATATGTGCGTACTGCGTACTCTAGGAAGTATTGGCGTACTATTTTAGGTTACTACTTACTGCGCGTACCCAAGAGAGAAAAGTGTCTGGCAACGCTGAGTGGTACGGTGGGTACTGTTCACTGTATGGAGTGTAGAGGTAAGGAGAACTCTCTCTGCATATGAAAAAGCGTCCGTCAAAAGGCGATAAATTGGTGGCGCCACAATAGCAAGAGTGTAAATTTTAAAGAATGCGCCAAATAATACTAGAGTAGGACAGTGAAGTAAAGACGGAAAGCATAACTTCCGCTTTTAAATGACGCACTTGTCAAAAGAAAAACAGTCAAATATCATTGGTAAACTTGTAATTATGCATAAAATAGTAAATAAAGATAATCCCAATATAAATGAACGCCTGAAAAATTATTTAATTTTTTAACAATGATTGCTTTTATAAAAAATTACAAACGCAAAATTTAAAACACCTGCAAATACATACTTGAATTTGTCAATCAATTATATTCTTTTCATTTTTTTTATTAAAGTTCCACATAATAATTTTTGAAATTTCTTCAAAAGTAGAATTCTCTAATAAAAATTATTAAAAAACTGAAATTTCTGATGTAAAACAGATCATGGAAATTAAATCACCGTCCATGTTATCTGACAGTAGTTATTTTAGGTTATATTTACAAAATTATTTTGAACTTTTGGACTACGCAAACAGTTGAGGTTTTGTATACTGCAGTTTTGTTATAACTACTCTAGTCATCAAAAATATTAAATTTTTCAACTCAGCGCACTTCACTCAGTCAATAACTGCTAAGTTCATTTCATACTCTCTTGCTATTTTGGCGCCATTCTGGAGAGATTTGGAACTGTTATTTACAGCTTACAGCTGGACACTTTTGCAACTGTTCACCCATATGAGAGTGTTCTCCTTAACTCTACCCTCCATAGTTCACTGTATGAATGTCCATATACGTACTGTTATACATGTAAAAACAGTATCAAAAAAAATGTTTTTGACAGAAGACGACGAGCTAGGGACAAAATTAAAATTTCCAAATATCAAGGATAATAATGTAGCAACATTAAAACGTTGGCTATCTTGCCGTAATTTAAGAATTTCAGGGGAAAAAATTGAATTAATTGACAGGTCAGAATGCTAGGTTATATTGATATTATCAGTAGTTGTATTTTCGAACTCAAATAACAGACGTTCAAAATAATAATAAGTTTAGAACTTATTTCAGAACGAAATATGAGCCAAATATATTAACTTGGTAATTAAGACAATTCAATTAATAATTAATGAATTTTATTGTGTAACAAATTAAGCTTATATTTTTCAATCAATATACATTTATTAAGTTAGTTAACTACCTATATAAATAATATTGTGATTTTATGTTATAAGTTTATAATTTACTGACCGCTTTAAATGTAAATTTTGTTATTTTTTCTTTTGTCAAATCCATTCTCAATTTATCACATCTATGCTCGGTTGCACAAAGCGATGCCAAAAAATTTGATTTGATAATGACCTTAAATTGTGTTAATATAATTATAGTTTTTATACATGCAGGAGCAGTCTAATGTCGTTGTGAAACTCCATGTCAAGTAGAACATTAGATTGTACTCACACAAAAACAAATGACTGATCTACATAGAAAAAGATCGCTTTTCAAGCTAAATTTTGATAAAAATGCGTAGAAAAATGTTGTTTCGAAGTGGAAATTGTACAAAAAACTATGTTTTAAAAAAAAATATCGTTTCAATCAATGCCCTTGAATTGCCCCCAAAATGCCCTTGAATTGTCCCCAAAATGCCCTTGGAATACTCCCAAAATGCCCTTGAATTGCCCCCAAAATGCCCTTGAATTGCCCCCAAAATACCCTTGAATTGCCCCCAAAATGCCCTTGAAATGCCCCCAAAATGCCCTTGAATTGTCCCCAAAATGCCCTTGGAATACTCCCAAAATGCCCTTGAATTGCCCCCAAAATGCCCTTGGAATACTCCCAAAATGTCCTTGAATTGCCCCCAAAATGCCCTTGAATTGCCCCCAAAATGCCGTTGAATTTCCCGCAAAATGCCCTTGAATTGCCCCCAAAATGCCCTTGAATTCCCCCCAAAATGCCCTTGAATTGCCTCCAAAAAGCCCTTGAATTGCCCCCAAAATGCCTTTGAATTGCCCCCAAAATGCCCTTGATTGAAATTCTTATGGAGAAATTATGTGTGGTCACAATCTAAGATCATTGTTAAATCAAATTTTTTGACAATGCTTTATGCAACTGAGCACTAATGTCGTCAATGTGACGTTTTAGGAATTGTATAAAAATCACGTTTTCATCTCGATATCGATTATATTCGAAGTATAATTAGCAAAACTACAATGTTTTGTTGGCATTGTGGTTATTTAAAAACATTTTTCCATCTGTTTAATAATTTTAAACAATTAAATTTATCACTAAAATGACACGACGCAAATGGAGAATACATATTATGTCTGTAGCCACCACAAGTGCTGCCTCTCGTCGATAATTGAATGGACTACTCTTAGGAAAATCATAAATGGCTCATTGAACGCTTTCGAAAGATCACAATTCACAATATATGCCTGCTAACGTGGATTTTTTTTCAACTCCAAGGAGGATTTCATAGATGTTCTGAAAGATCGCTAGTTCAGTTATTTTTTCTTTTTGGAAGCCATTTTTTTCGCTAAATAATAATAATAATACAATGTAGCATTGTTTAATTAATTATAAAATAATTATCTTATTCTAAATCTTCATGGTTTCCGGGCTGTAGGCCGTGGTCCGGTGGTATTTCTACCTGACGTTTCGTCTACAACTGACATTTCGACCGCTGCCACATCGCCTTTGAGAATGTCTACCGCAGTTGTAGACGAAACGTCAGGTAGAAATACTACCGGACCACGGCCTACAAGCCCGGAAACCATGAAGATTTGGAACAATGCCGGCCGTGAAAGCTTGCACACCTGGATAATTATCTTATTTTTGAAATTGAAATTTTTAATCAAAACAGCCACCTTATACTCCCTCCACCAGCGGCTTCGGTGCATACGGAACACTACTGCCATTTTATTTTAAGAAAGTTTTTTTGTTTACATCGAGTTAGGTCTCCTGGTGTAGTCTCCATGCCTCTGACCATGCAAAAATCTACTGGACAACATGTCTACTAAAATTTACCAAATAAACAAATCTCACGTATGCTGCGGAAATTTATTGTTTTTATTTATTTATTTACTTAGACAACTATGAACTATTATTCAAAACAGTTGAAAAAAGCTGTCAATGAAACTTGTTTAAAAAACTTGAGTTGATCAAAATACGATTTAAGTGCGGAGTTTTGTTCGAAAAATTTGTAAAATTTTTGAAAAATAAATGTTCCAACGAGGACAAATTGACGCAATGCTGGTGAGTTAATTTTTATAAATCCATTTTTGTTTTTTAGCCGAATAAATTATCTTTTCTCTGCTAATTTTAAAATATCATATTCCAACAAAATAAACAAGGTACTTGCGATGATCCTGTATGGTAACTAAGATACGCCTAATCAACTATCGTAAATTTATCTTAATGCAAAACATAAATAGTAACCATAGTTACGATTTGACAGCAATTTATCAATGCGTTTATTTTAATAAAAATCTTTCTAAAAAAAAACCTTCAAAAAAGCCGCTAAAAAGGAGGAAAATAATAAAATTTTTAGGTCGGTGCCAATTTAATTACTAAAACTTCTTATATACCGGGTGCTAATTTGCTTTGCGGGTAATATGGATTTTACATGTAAAATCATGTTTATGAATTTTCCTGCTTCCCTATATATTTTGGTGAAAAAAAAACGAATACAAAATTTGTTCATAATTAAAAACTCTATCTCACACGTATGTTTGCAAATTACCAATATGCAGCTTTTAATTACAAAATAATTATTACCTAAGGAGCTGTAATTAAGTTTAAATTAAAAATATTTTATCCGAATAGCCATGACTTAAACAATTTCGGACAATATTCGGATAAAATATTTTTAACTTAATCTACAAATTACAATAAATAAATACCGTGCGAGTTTTTTCAAAGCGTACATAGACTGTTTCACAATTTAAAATCGTGGTATAGACATTGTTGGTATCTATCTGGTCTGCCTGGAAACTGCACACTAAATAACGCAGAGACTTGCCGACAACTATTTCCCCCAGAATACAAATTGTACATAAGAACATTTTCTTCCACGGTGTACATTTTTTATAGAAAAAATATTAAATAAATCTCTGAACTTATAAAATTTATTATCATAACTCAATAATAATAAATTGTAAATAAAAACATCCGTTTCCATAGTTTCTAACAATATCTATACCACGATTTCAAATTGTGAAACAGCCTATGTACGTTTTGAAAAAACTCGCACGGTATAGTGGCCTTTAATGAGTCATTTATCAGGCAGGTGTGCGGGTGGCTTTATTTTCAAAGGGGCGGCTAGCGTTCCCCGCCAGGATAGCGGGTATAGCAAATTATATTTTTTGTGTAAGGATTTAAACACTCTTTTATTTGATATGACACTCATTTTATTACTTTATATACCGGGTGCTTTTTGCCAAAAATTTCTATTTTCAAGGAGGCGGCTAGCGTCCCCCGCCAGGATGGCGGGTGGCAAATTATATTTTTCGTGTAAGAACGACGTTTCATATGATGTGCAACTCATCTTATTATTTTATACCGGGGAGTTTCATACGGTCGGCTCTGTGACTATTATAGAATCACTTCGGTTGTTCAAGGGTCGGCCATGTTGGATAACATAGTTTTTCATTTTGGCACCAATATACAGGGTGGTGAACGTAACTGCTGCACATAGGGATTTAACCGGTAAAATCAAACTTTCGCGATTTCCTGCTTCCCTAATTATTTTAGGAAAAATATCTTCAAATAATAGTTTTAGAAGATAAAATTCTGCATCTTAAACAAAATTTATTTTGCATGCTTTGTAACGGCGAAATTTGATATGAAAATGTCAAAATTACCTCAAAAACAGATAGCGATAACCATGGAACTTGAACAAAATGATGACGTTTTAGCTGACAGAATAATTTCTAATCATTTTGTTCAAGTTCCATGGCTATCGCTATCTGTTTTTGAGGTAATTTTGACATTTTCATATCAAATTTCTGCCATTACAAAGCATGCAAAATTAATTTTGTTTAATGATTTAGATGCAGAATGTTCTAAAACTATTATTTGAAGATATTTTTCCTAAAATAATTAGGGAAGCAGGAAATCGCGAAAGTTTGATTTTACGGGTTAAATCCCTATGTGCAACAGTACGTTGATCGACGCACGAAGTGGCACTAAAACGGGTAGAAATCCCAAAACGCCCGAAGTGGGAAAACACGAAATGGGAAAGCTTCCCTTTTGCAAGGTACAATGCATCTACTGACTGGACTATCTCTTTCATTACTTCTTTTGATTTCTTATCCACCACACGATACATCGATTAATAGTAAACTATTTGGCCCCCCTACATCGCTCGGTAAGTAGATCACCAGACTATGTACGAACCTTAAAATATTTTTTTAACTTTCTCTTTGCCTCGCATACAAACAAATTATTTTGTAACCTTGTGACGTGGTGCATTTTTAATTTTTATTACTATAGGAAATTCATCTCAATATTAACAGTTGGCATAGAATCGACTAACGAGTTCCCATTGGCTATATCATAATAAAAACAAATTATTGATGATGCGAAAACAATCGATGCACTGAATTGTCACAATAATAATGTAGATAGTTTTATCATAATCAGTTTTAAATAGGTAAATTTATTCTATAAAAATATGACAGTTAATGGAAAGATCAATAATATTGTAACAAAACTGTTTTCTGCGTTGGCGGAATAAATATTTATTTAATATAATTAACAATTCAATAACAATAAACGCAACAACTATATGTCAATTCTAACAATCAACACAATAATAATAACGAAACAGTAATTCTTAAACAAAGTGAAGCACTTAAATAACACTGAACAAATAACTATATTTATATACCAGGATTAAGTACTGTATTTATATTCGCAGTTTAACACGACACTGACTCACGACTGATTGACCACTGACTCACTCGTACTTCGCTTATATAGATCGAGCAACCTGGCCCAGCACGCTCTCGCGCTCTCCAGAACATTCCGGCAGGTACGCGTATCTTCGATACCATTCCCCGCCTCACCACTGTGACATTTCCTTCTCGACGCTTCTATTGTAGGCAGTGGCGTAACATCTGGGGGTTTGCTACAATATGTTGGTCATTAAGGTTCCGTACCTCAGAATGAAAAAACGAAACCCTTATTAGATCACTTTCATGTCTGTCTGTCTGTCTGATCTCCCCCCCTTATCTCCGAAACTACTAAGCTAAGCATAAAATTTTGAAATATAGGGCCTCACGCATAAAATTAGGCATAGAGCTGTACCAAGTATATCAAATATACGATTGTTTGTGCCGTGCTACACGTGGACTATTAACGCGCATGTTATTAGTTCAAGGTTCAAATTTTAATATGTTGTTACGGCGATTGTTTTAAACATATATTTCAATTTGCAGAACAAAATGATGGTATTAACCCCCTTGCAGAATGATATAAACTGCACCTAGGCGAGCAAGTTTCCCACTAAGAGTCTTAGAGGGGAACTTCCTCGCCTAGGTGTTTATATAGTTCTGCAAGGGGGTTAATACCAACATTTTGTTCTGCAAATTGAAATGTATGCTTAAAACAGGTGCCGTAACAACACATAATTTGAACCTTGAAGTAATAATATAAATTTCGCCGGGTACATGACACGTTTAGGGTGATCTGCCACCCTTTTCATACTGATCAATCGATCTGCAAATATTATTGTAGCAATAATTTTGTTATATTACACTCATTCTTGATATGCCATTTTCAAAATTATTTTTACATAGCGACGCTATAAAATTGAAAGTTGTTGAGAATCAATAAGACTTTTTTCGTTTTGAATTCATAAAAAGATCATATCGAAGAAAACATATTTCATTACGAATTTAATCTAATAGAATATATTGTGTTTTATTTATTAAAATTAAGAACATATTTAGTTCTTACAATTGGATCACGTCGGGGTCACAAATTGTAAGAACTAAATATGTTCTTAATTTTAATAAATAAAACACAATATATTCTATTAGATTAAATTCGTAATGAAATATGTTTTCTTCGATATGATCTTTTTATGAATTCAAAACGAAAAAAGTCTTATTGATTCTCAACAACTTTCAATTTTATAGCGTCGCTATGTAAAAATAATTTTGAAAATGGCATATCAAGAATGAGTGTAATATAACAAAATTATTGCTACATTATAACGGTACCGACAAGCTAAAAACGAATAGTGACGCGTATAAACAATACAAAGTAATTACACTTGTGACTTGCCGTTAACCGATTGAGTTGAAATTTTGCACTCTTGCGTCGTTCCGATGACAATACAATTAAGATAACTAACAGTGTGTGACGTCAAGGTTTGACTTGAAAGTTCGTTTCCATAGAAACATAGCTTATAGTTGTTTACATCATAATATTATTTAAATGGACACAAAACAGTATTTTTAAAGGATTTTTTTAGTTTCACAGCTAACTAACAATCAAATCTTCGTCCAACAGCTAAGGTTATTTGGGCCTAGCACCAATTCATATTTTCAATTCATTTTTTTTTTTAAATTATAAATTGAAAATCCAATTGACACTTTTACCAGCTCTCGGGCTCCGCCTAGTTAAAATTTTATTTCGTTGGAACGTTTTTGCTCCCCCAGAGGGAACATTGGAATGTAGACTGTTGTTCTCGCAATTGTATTCCAATGTTCTTTGGGAATTGGCGTTCCAAAGAGCCCGAGCTCGTACCAGTCGGTATGAATATGCCGGCTGGCAGATTCTAGTACACAAATGGATTATTAATAATTTGTTGTGTTAAAGACATTAATGACCTGAGTTGTCGACGCGTCTATAATCTACAATAAAAAATAATAAAAAAGGAACGTTTAGGTAGCATCATTTACAGTAGGTAGGTTTAGGTAGCATCATTTTATAAAACTACAAATTATTCATTCTATAATTTTTGGAGTAAAACTTCGTAGTGGTGTTCGCTTGCCGATTTGAGGAATAAAATGCTAGATGAAACGGAAGTGTCAACGCGCGTAACCAATAGCAACTCTATATATAACTCAATTAGGAAGTTTCCATTGGACGAAAATACTAATTATGATACTGTCACATCATTGTAATGAAGATAACTTTAAAAATTCTGAAAGAATTATTTTGATATCTTTAATTTCAACGGAGATACTCAATTTCTTGTACGTGGGTTTGCAAACGAAACTGATTTATGAATATGACGTCACGCGGTACAAGTTTGTTGTTTTTTAGCTTTGTGAGTTATTAGAACCGAGGTTACTTAGTAACTATTTTGTTGTAATACAGACTTTTCTATTTATATTAAATTAAAATTAACTGTCAAAAATTTAGATACTTATGTCAATATTTTCCGTTATGAAATGGTTTGTTTTTAGTGTTTCCGCATAACAATTTACGAGTTGTATATTACCACACATATAAACTGAAAATAACTTTTAAAAATATCGTGCCGCGTGACGTCACCCGAACTGAAAACTGCATTTCTTGGAGAATTGTCAAATTCAAACTATGAAGTAGCATAACTTTGTTGTTTTTAAGGTAGTTGTCGTGTTACAATAACATCCAAAAGTTTCGTTCATAATCTTATATATAAAATTCTCGTGTCGCGGTGTACGTTATTATACTCCTCCGAAACGGCTGGACCGATTTTGATGAAATTTTGTATGCTTATCGGGTAGGGTGGAGAATCGGACAACATCTATTTTTCATCCCCGTAAATGTTAAGGGTGGTCCACCCCAAATTTTTTTTTTTTATTTTTTGGACAAAAATTTTTTTTTTAATTTTTTCATGATTCAGCATTGAAAAATACATACAACTCTAAATTTTCACCCTTATACGACCAACCCCTGATTTTTAATCGCGATTTTTATATTAAGCTTTAAAAAATACATATATGGCGAACGAGCGAAGCGAGTGAGTAGTGTATTTATAATATTCAAGCGAACGAGTGAAGCGAGTGAGTAGGCGAAAATATTCAAGCGAACGAGCGAAGCGAGTGAGTAGGTGAAAATATTCAAGCGAACGAGCGAAGCGAGTGAGTAGGCGAAAATATTCAAGCGAACGAGCGAAGCGAGTGAGTAGTGTATTTATAATATTCAAGCGAACGAGCGAAGCGAGTGAGTACTGTATTAATAAAATTCAAACGAACGAGCGAAGCGAGTGGTAATGTAATTATTCCTAGAAATTATTAACAACGTTTGCCGGATCAGCTATACTAAATATACGTGAGCGGAGTAATGGGTGACCGCTATTAAATCATAATTTCATACCACCCGAGCGAAGCCGGGACGGGTCCGCTAGTACGATATAAAACAATAAATAAATATAGTGTTAAATGTAAAAAAATTTTGTTAGAGATTGTACCTAAACTGTTGTTCACATAGTAACACATTTTTCACTTAGTTTGTTCGCTTGAATTATATAAAAATGTCAATCTTTTCTCATAAATTGTTGAACTTTGCGTTATTATATCTCAACAATAAAAAGGTTAATAATTTTTGGATTTTCTTTTTTAAACTCAGAACAAAAACATCAATGAACAGTTAGTTTTTTGAAAATTTCTGACTGTTACTTTTTTTTTAAATTAAAAAACTTGTCAAAAACACAGCCTTTCCAATGCTCTCCGTGTTAATTATCCGAACTTTAATTAAGTTTATCTCGAGTTAGAGATGGTCAATCAACTTCAAATTTTAATGGTATTTGTATTATAGTATCCTTAATTGAGTATATGAAAATTTAGAATTTTCTGACACTATGCCCATAGCACGACAACTACCTTAAAGATTAACATAAGAAATACAATCAATATGATTAGACACCTATACCGTAACTAAATTCACTATATTAGTGAAATTAACATAAGAATATCAGACGAATTATCGTTGCATATATAGGAAGAATTAAATGTACGCTGTTGGGCACTGTGTAGTAACTGGAAACTTTCCCGACGCGAAATTGGGAGTTCTGGGTTCGATTCCCGGCGGTGCATTTACATTTTTCCTATATAGCCTTCTATAGAAATATCATGGCGATAATTCGTCTGATATTCTTATGTTAATTTCACTAATATAGTGAATTTAGTTACGGTATAGGTGTCTAATCATATTGATTGTATTTCTTATGTTTATATTAAAAAACCGTATAAAGATTTCTCGTTATAATTTGATACCTTAAAGATATTTCAAAAATTCTTCCACCATTAGTTTTGTAATTTTTAGAACTATGATTTAGACTAAAAAAATAAAAAAGGGAAATTTCCTAATTGTAGTATACCAAGCCAGCAATGTCAAATGTCAGAGAGAGAGATAGATGATTTTCTCGTAATATTTTTGTGGTGTGTTTT
Source organism: Mongoloraphidia duomilia (assembly GCA_039654895.1). Taxonomy (NCBI): domain Eukaryota; kingdom Metazoa; phylum Arthropoda; class Insecta; order Raphidioptera; family Raphidiidae; genus Mongoloraphidia; species Mongoloraphidia duomilia. The sequence goes on from CM077524.1 coordinate 2,145,057, forward strand.
TACTGTTCCAGCCAATTGGACGCGGGGCCATTGCAACTTCAAAAATACTGACATTTGACATAATATTATAATAAATAAAATAAAATTTCTGTTAACACGTGCGATGACACGGATAATAGTTAGTATTAAATATTTATATTTAAGTTATTGGGTACTTAAATAAATAGATATTAAATTTCTATATGTTGCTTCGTTTCGCTGATATTTTTAAACTTCTTCATGCAATCTTAAGATTAACATCCTTGTAAATAATAATATTAGATAAGTAGCTCATTAAACTTGAGTCAATCAAAATAAATACAATTACTATTTGATGCAATCTTTGAATTGTGGATTATAGACGCTCGAAAACAGAGGTATTAGCGTCTGATGATGCAATCTTATTGTAACTTATCTTTGTATTACATTTAAAAACTCAAATGTTGTAATAGGTTAGAATCTACTGTTTTTAGAGAGATGTCTCTCTCTGTGTGTGTACGTACGTTAGTTCGTACGTTGGTGAACTTTTTTTCGTCTCGCATATCTCGAGAACAAAGAATGATATCGACTCCGGACCAATTTCACTCGACACATAATTGCATAATGAACACCTGATAAGGTTTGCAAAAAAATTTAATGGCGGTTTTTTTTTATAACAAAAAAACTACTGTGAAATGTAAACTTGTTTTACAAATAGTTAGCACACACCGCAAGCCTCTTTTTTTGTTTTTAATGCTGTTGTTGTTGTTTCATGTTAGTATAGAATGGCAATGTCTGAGAGAAACAGAGCAAATGAAAAAGAGAAAAGAAGAATTTTTATTAATTTGTTCGGCAAATATTTATGGCCATGATATTGTGTCTTGCACATTTTGAACAGAGGGCAAAACACCGAACCTAAGACGCATCGAGCATTTTCGCGGCTTGATAATAGTCGAGCGTGTAGCAATGCTGTTGTTTACATGACGTTGCTATGGTTCCTCTATTACAAATCCCCAGTTCCCGGGTTCTAGTCCGAGAACTGGTAAAAACGTCAATTGGATTTTCAATTTATTATTAAAAAAAATAATGAATTGAAAATATGAATTGGTGCTAGGCCCAAATAACCTTAGCTGTTGGTGGTCTTTAAAACACAATTTAATTTCGAGCAATTTCAAAAATGCTCGATTTATTCAAGCATCGAGCACTTTCATTTTCAAAAATGCTTAAGGGCATCGAGCCTTCACTAAAGTGCTTAAAAATTAAGCACCAATTAAGCATTTTAAAGTTAAAAAACATTACAGTACAGCAGTCTAAAGTTAAAAACATACAGGAAAAAAGGATCTCTAGCATCAAACGAAAAAAGCAGTGTAAAGAATAAACGAAATATGTTTTATCAAAAAAAACAAAACTACTATACAGATTGTATCAAATTAAACCTGTGCATAGGGCATTCTGTGTGTAAGACAGAGATTGATACATAAAGCAATAAGTAAGAATGAGATAAATGATCGCTTATAGGATGTTACGTGGTTACTGTAAATAAATATTATGTAATACCGAACAACTGTCATCGTTGTTTTCTACAATAAAAATAGTCACTACTGAAATTATTGATAAAATGGCAATTTATACTGTTCGGGAAAAATTCAAATAATTAAATGATTTTATGGTGGTAATTCAACCGCCAACATAATAAAATTATTTGTAGCTGCCTTTGAAAATAGACCGTCTCCTTCTGCCACAACAATTCGTAATGTCATAGCAGAATTTGAATCAAATGGTTGCCTATCACTGAAAAATCATAAAAAAACAGCTTCGTGTGCAAATTGATGGTAATAGAGAAATGCTGGAAATAATGATTTGTGCAAGCATAGAAGGAGCGAAAAAACAAAAATGACGCTATTAGGTTGTATAAATATTATTTATTTACAGTAACCACGTAACATCCTATTAGCGATCATTTATCTCATTCTTACTTATTGCTTTATGTATCAATCTCTGTCTTACACACAGAATGCCCTATGCACAGGTTTAATTTGATACATTCTGTAGATACATTTGAAGTGCTTGTTAGCATTAAAAGTGCTCATTAAGCATTTAAAATGCTTATTATTAGCATTCCCAATGCTTAATTAGTTTGTTGAATGTTTATTAAGTAGCAAGTCTTTATGCAGATTAGTTCTTTAAGCATCAAGCATCGAGAATCTGTTTTTCAAAGTTCTTTAATGTGAATTAATACGACCATTAAATTCTCAGCACTACCCAACTCTTCTTTTGAACCACTCTTTTGTTCTTCTTCGCTTTTCTCTGTTGTTATTGCAGCACATTGATAGCCCAAGGCTAAACAGGTTAATTTACAGCCTACTCATACAGAAAGTTTCTAAAATAGAGTTTCGAATGTCTACAGTGTGTAGTATTCACCAAAATAAGTCAAAAAGTTCATATAAACATATTATGGTCTAAAATTTAAAACGCACCCTTAGGGAGGCATAGGCCCTCCGTACTTATCATTCCCCTCAGAGGGAACATTGGAATGTGGTTGCTATCGCAAATTGCATTCCAATGTTTTTTGGGACCCGAGCTCGTACCAGTCGGTTTGTGTATGCCGGCTGGCGGATTCTAATACACATATGGATTATTTGTTGTGTTGAAGACGCTAATGACCTGAGTTGTCGACGCGTCGATAATCTACAATTAATTAATTAATTATACTTACCATTGAAACAATGTACATTTAAAAAAACTTGTAAAAAATGTTGATTAAAAAATGTTTCTATTTTTTGACTCTCACCATAAATGATACATTATAGGAATGGCAATAAACTTTATTATTATTATTATGTGTGTGACAAAGAGTCACTGCAAAGTTTAAGAAGCGAATAATTGTAATAGGGGTACGAATTCACATTGTTTTGAACGACCATAAACTAGTGATGCGCGATTACGAAATGTTTTAGTCGATTGTCTCGATTGTTCAAACATCTCGATGACTCTCGATGGTTATCACTTGAACTCGATTGTTGTGTCATACTTCATCGAGACCGAGTCGCATAGTACTGAATCGTACACTGTCGAGAGACACATAATATACAATCGTTCATCACTCAACAACTGTGGTCGAGTCGATGGTCGATTGTGCAGTAATCGTGTAATACGAATTCAATAGTGAAGAGATCACAGAGTAGTGATTACCGACTGAACAGTGAACAATCAGCGAGTCGCGTGAACGTCATTCCACTAGCATATAGCCTTGAATCGCGATTATATGTATTCTCATTCGCTGCTATTGCTATAACCTATGTGGCAAATAATCGACTTGAACAATCGAACATTTCGATTGTAAAATCAAACTCCGAGTCGATTGTGGACTCGATTGTTATTATGAACGATTACAATTGTTTCGATTGTAAAAACATCTCGTATCGCCCATCACTACCATAAACCATTTCTGAAACTGTAGTACCTACAGTTTCAGAAATGGCAGACAGAACGTACCGTTCTGTCTATTTAGTATTGGTATATCGCGATGTAAATATTCGGGGGCAGAAGGGGAAGCGGCGTAAGACGCAAGGACGTCGCGAGTCGCGACCGCTGCACCGCGGCTGCACCGCAGAATATGCTCATTCGTTTGTGTCTTGTAGCAGCGTAAACATTGCGTTTTTGAAAGCTAATTTTTAATGACGATTAAATTTGTGTTTTCTTAATACTTTGTTAAAGTACCTATGTGAATTATAAACAATCATAATTAACATGTGTCCTTTTAGGCGTTTTTAATAACAAACATTTAAATTTGACAAGTGTCTCTGAGACGCGTGTTTTTAAAAGAAAAACTTTTTCTGTATAAAAAACATGTATTTAAAAGTTTCAAGCGTGTTAAAAGTTTAAAAAACAATTTTGTTGAGTTGATCCACGGCCGTTTCCAAAGCGGACATTTAATTAAAAAAAACTTTTTGTCGGTTTTAAACAATTGATGTTGAATAAACCATCGCAAGGCGACCGTTTGGACGAGTTTAAAATATAGAAATATTTTATAGAATTTATAAATTTTGACCTACCGGCGTCTCCAAAGTGGAAATTTAATTAAAAAAATAAACCTTTTTTATCGGTTTTAAAAATGGAAATTGAATAAATCATCGTAATTCGCAAAACAACCGTTTGGGCGAGTTTAAAATACAGAAATAATTTGTAGAATTTATAAATTTTGACCTACCGGCGTCTCCAAAGCGAAAATTTAATTCAAAAAATAAACTTATTTGTCTGTTTCAAAAATGGAAATGGAATAAATCATCGTAATTTGCAAAACGACCGTTTGGGCGAGTTTAAAATACAGAAATAATTTGTAGAATTTATAAATTTTGACCTACCGGCGTCTCCAAAGCGAAAATTTAATTAAATAAATAAACTTTTTTGTCTGTTTAAAATGGAAATTGGATAAATCATCGTAATTCGCAAGGCGACCGTTTGGGCGAGTTTGAAATATAGAAAAAATATTTTTGTAGAGTTAATCTACATAAAATGAGCGGCATTTAAGTTTGATTACCAAACATAAATTTGCGGCTTTCTACGTCATTTGCGTGCAATTCTTAATTACATTATCTAAAATTAATTGTTAATTGAATTAACAATTTACATAGAAAAATTGCCCTTTTGGGCATTTTTAAAAGCAATTTTTTGCATCGTCTTGAATCAGTCGATTCATTAATAAATAATTGAAAATAATATTAAAAATAATTAATTAATATTTTATTAAAATAGTCATTAAATAATTAAAAAATAAATAAAAGAGAAAATTCTTTTATAAAAAAGTAATACCTACTATAATACAAAATAATTGAAAATAATATTAATAATAATTAATTAATATTTTATTAAAATAGTTAATAAATAATTAAAAAATAAATAAAAGAGAAAGTTCTTTTATAAAAAAAGTACTACCTACTATAATACAATTAAATATGCATTAAATAATTTAAATTAAATAATAATAAAGTCTACGTTGATCAAACGCAATTCTTACTGAGTTTAACCAAACTCTACCACATAAATAAAAAAAAAAAAAATAATAATTTTTTCGTTCATCGCTTGCATACGTGGCTTGAATACAATTCTTGTCACAAAATTAATATAATAATAATTAAATAACAATTATTTTAAATAATCAATTTTCCACGTGTGCTTAAATGCGATTCTTCCATAAAAAAATAAAACAAAAATAAAAAAAAATAAAATTTTGTTGCCTTTTTGAAAAGATTATAGGTGAGTTTTTTTTACTTTTTTTTATTCTCGTATTATAGTGGAAGTAAGGAGTCGGACGGATACCGAACATTTTGCTAGAGTTACAAGAGCACCTACCCCCCCCCCCCGTTTTCGAGGGTGCTGAAACGGTAAAAATAGTGAAAAAAGAAAATCCCGACTTCTTGATTCCACTATTAAGGATGCATGGAACGTATAGTCACAAATATGTATCTTACTAAAAGATACCAGCATACTGGATTTTTTAGCTAAAACTTTTTTTTACCCCTGGTACACAGGTTGTCACACCAACACACATATATATAAATTATTATACATATGACTGCATACTAATATAGCAGAGATATCGGCACCGTCGCATTTGAAAGGGAAAAAAAATCTATCAATTTCATTGGTTAGTTCTCAAAAGTGGGCTCTAATAATATGTTAAAGATGTTTATGTATGAGAGCGCGTTGCCAAGTATAAACACGCATTTTATAAAGTACGCCATTTGTTTGATACTTTTCAGCAATAATTTATTATTTATCTCGTGATTGACATCGGTGACCAAAGATAAACTTTTGACCGCTTGTTAGATATGTAACGAACATATTCTAAAAGTTACAAATTTTTCTCGGTGATATTACTATGTGTTTTACCGGTATTAAACTATGAAAGCGTGATTTTTTTCAATAAGAGCTCATGTTAATTTTATATATATGTATCTTTTTAAACAATTCGGTAAGCCGTTCTGAAATGTTGTGTACTTATTTCAGATATATTAAGAAGTAAGTTTACAAAATTTCAGACTCGCACCGTGAACAAGCGCTAATGTCGCGGAATGGGAAAGCTCATCAACACTGACGAGGTTGAAAGTTGTGTTCGTGCTTTTTATAGCTTCATAGCGGCGGCGACTACATTTGAATGTGGGGAGCGTTCACGTTTCTCGTCCGTGAACTCTTTGACGCGGACACAATAAACCGGTTTGGAATGGAAAACAAGGCGTAAACAAGCGCGAAACGCTTGAATACAAAAGACACTCGCTTTCACGTCTGTCTAGTGATGCGCGATACGAGATGTTTTAGTCGATTGTTCAAACATCTCGATGACTCTCGATGGTTGTCACTTGGACTCGAACTCGATTGTTGTTGTTTCAGTGTTCACCGACACCGAGTCGCATATTACTGAATCGTACACTGTCGAGAGCCACATAATATATACCTACAATCGTTCATCACTCAACAACTATGGTCTAGTCGATGGTCGAATTGTAATTGTAATTGTGTTTTAAAGACCACCAACAGCTAAGGTTATTTGGGTCTAGCACCAATTCATATTTTCAATTCATTATTTTTTTTTTTTTTTTAATAATAAATTGAAAATCCAATTGACACTTTTACTAGCTCTCGGGCTAGAACCAGGAAACTGGTGACTTGTAATAGAGGAACCATAGCAACGCCATGTAAACAACAGCGTCGCTACACTCTCGGCTATTCTCAAGCCCAGTCGATGGTCGATTGTGCAGTAATCGCGTAAATACGAATTCAACAGTGAAGAGATCACAGAGTACCAGCGTTGCCAGATTTTTGATGTGAAACATCTTATGTCGGGCTAACAGCCGCGTGAGGGGAAATATGCAACGAAATTTATGGTCCGCTCCTTCGCTGCTGTTCTCCCCACCACTGCGGCTCTCTCTCTCTCGGCTTCCGCGCGCTCGAGCAACCGCGTGTGTTACAGTGCAGTATATAGGATTAGGTAAGCATAACAGCTAGTTGCTGCTTTTGAAAAAATATATACTAACTACTACATAGAGAATACCACCGAGTTCAATAACGTTTTGTTTGATGTCGGGGGTCCCAAGACCCACACCCTTTTTTTTCAGGCAAAGCGGGATTTTGAATCCTTTTGAAAAAAAAATTCACAGATTTCGCAATCCTTGCAACCATCGAGGACATTGGAAATGAAAACAGCATATATGAAACATAATTAACTGTTTATTATACACACAATATTTATCAATGCACTGTTTAGTTTTGTCAGGAATAACCCTATTATTCTTCTGTTATGTACGCGTTCACTTTTGCTTGATTACTCAACTTTTAAATGGATTTTTCTACAGTATTTATTAACATTTGCTCAAAAATAACACCGCAGATCGTCGCAAATACCTCTCAAATAACTAGACATGATATAAAACACATTTCGAAAAAATTGCACTTGTTCAATTTTGCATGATTGCTCCTCACTTGATCGCGACACCGTTGTCTTTTGGCCTTGAACGAAAACTCGTAACTCTGCCCCCATATACGAACATAAACATTTCCAATGTTAAAAAATCGGGATTCTGTCGTCGAAAACGGGACATACAACTTTGTTGGATCATTGAATGTATTAGAATTAAATATTTATTTATACCACTATGGTACAGATAAATATCGCCGCAACGTCGAGTAATCCCCGAAAATCGGGACTGAGCCTATCCCGCGCGGGACATTTAATTTTTGGCTAAAAATCGGGACGTCTGGTAACGCTGCAGAGTATCGACTGAACAGTGTGAACAGTGAACAATCAACGAGTCGCGTGAACGTCAGTCGACTAGCATATAACCTTGAATCGCGATTATATGTATTCTCATTCGCTGCTATTGCTATAACCTATGTGGCAAATAATCAACTTGAATAATCGAACATTTCGATTGTAAAATTAACTCCGAGTTGATTGTGGACTCGATTGTTATTATGAACGATTGCAATTGTTTCGATTGTAAAAACATCTCGTATCGCCCATTAGTCTGTTCACGGGCTTTCACTGTGTGAGTCTGGGGCCGCAGACCAGGTATACCTGATGGGCCATTGGCTGGCGGGACGTGCTGTCTCAATGCTATAAACCGGTTTGTTTACATTGTTACAAGTTTGGATTGTGTATTATTGTATAATATAACGAAACAATTCTGAATTCTTCATGCTTGTGTATGAATCGGGTTTTATCGGAACTGCTTCGGCCAAGCCAAAAACAAGCAACCATAGCGTGTAATAAAGAGGAGGGCCCAGTAGTCAGTACTAATTCATATTTTTAATTCATTGTTTTTTTTAATAATAAATTGAAATTTCTATCGAAACGTTTACCCAGTTCTTGGATTAGAACCTGAGAACTGAAGGCTTATAATAGATTAGCCATGGAAACGTCATATAAACAACGAGCTGAAAAATCAGGTTTGAACTTACGTTAAAAACGTCTAATGTATCATACTGGGGTGGCATTTTAAAAACATTAGATGAAACGGAAATAGTCGAAAGTAGTTAACATGTGAAACAAACCAGAGCATAATCTTGATGGTTTCTAGACTTGTAGGGGGTAACGCAGTTTATGAAGAAAGGTCAAAGAAATTATAGTACAAACATCCAAGTGCCGAGTGCAGACAAAGGAACGATTCTAGATACTAAATATTATGGCCTAAATAAACACTGCAATAATTGGTCGGGTTAGTTAACTGCTACCATAAAAGTAAATTACAATATAAGTTTTTTATGGCATTTCAGAAAATAAAATCTACCTGCGGAAATGTGGGAAATGTAATGCAGGTTTGGTTATAAAAAACGTATTCTACTAAACTTAAGAATTTATGTACCTGCTAAAGAGTGTGGGAATCCCTAATATCTAATAAAACGCAAATGGAATAATGGACTGATCTCTATACTTACTAGCTAGTTAGCTGATCCTGTAGTTCGCCATTGTCCTAATTTGAACGGGTAATCAGCGCCACACAATATCGGGCCAGTAACTAAGTGCGCAATATTTTTTGTTACGTTTCTAAAGTTTTCAAAAGTACGCGCGTATTTTCACTACACTTCCTTCCATTATTTTGGCTAAAATGGCGTCTTTGTCCTAACTCTTACTAGAGCAACTCCAGATTGATGTACAGTGACTTTATTTTAGACAGTGGCGACAATAGCTGTCCCATTTTTAATTGGCTATTGTAGTCACATGGTATCATCCGCCATTATGTGTCGAGAATTTTGTTGTTTACATGGAGTTGCTATGGTTCCTCTATTACAAGTCCTCAGTTCCCGGGTTACCAATGTTTTGGAAATATGTCATTTTGTTTTATATTCCATTTTTTTGAATTAAATTTCAACACAACATGGCGGATGGGCGGAGTTTCCCGCTTATTGTCGCCACTGTCTCTATAAAGTCACTGTAGATTGATGTGGTAGCCAGCACCACACAATATCGGGCCGAGAACTAAAATGATTTTAAGTGCGCGTGCCTAAAGCACTGGTCTCTATGGCAATAAGGTCACAAAATAGGGCGTTAGAAGAGTTAATTGAAGCCGGTTGTTTTGTTCAAGTTAAAATTAATTGGCTTAATTATTATTTATGAACATAATTAACCCCAACAACAATATACTTGACATGCACAGATATTCAAAATGGTGTCTTTAACCCCAACAACAAAGAACGCACAATCTAAGGTCATTAGCATATTGCCTAAGGTCATTAGCATATCAGCGATCGACTGCGCACGACGCAATTTATTATTAATTGGGTTAATTATTATTTATGAACATACTTAACCCCAACAACAAAGAACGCACTAGCATATCAGCGATCGACTGTGCACGACGCAATTTCGAGACATGAGCACTGCGTATTTTAATTTTTTATTGAAACAACAAGATTGTGGTTGACCTTATTGAAATACTTAGCGGAGGTGGGGGAAGATATATATAAAGCGACGCTTTGCAGTTTGCGGTCGCCGGTCGTAGACTCACTTGGCAGTGCGCCGTGTGGGTCGGTTGATCGAGGTGTCCGCTATTGCTAACCAATAGGCACGTCCCACGTATCAAAATTTGATAATTTTGAACACTGTGTGTTATTTCTCATACATAAATAATGTAAACAAACTTTTTTGTTCTTATATCCTTCCTCTTAATTGAAATGGGGTATCCATAAAGCGTTCAATTCAACAATTGCCTGCGCTGTGGAACTTTCTTGACTGCGCGCTTTTAGAGTTACCACAGCTTTATCAAAATCATGCCAAACAAACAATTCTTCAGATTTATTTTCAGTTTCAACTTGAGAGTCTAAAGCTGAAAAAGTTGCTTTTGATTTTCTTGTCAAATTTATTTCTCTTGACAAGTATTAATCTCTGGCAAATATCTTTGAATCATTTGTTGCCTGTTCGTTTTTAAAAGATAAAAACTTAAAACGAGGACCTAAAAACGTGCAAATTGCAATAAAGTGAATTATAAACGCTCGACAACAGAGGTCATTAGCGTGCAAATAGCAATAGTTTTACTGTATTCTAAATTAGGAAATCTTCCTGTGAAACCACTTTTAGGGTTCCGTACATCCGATGAAAAAACGGAACCCATTTTAGGATCACTCTCGTGTCTGTCTGTCACAGCTTATTTTCTCCGAATTTACTGGACGAAAAAAGTTGAAATTTGGTACATATATAAAGTTAGGGATCCAATCACGGACTATAGCGTAAATAAACGAATTCTGATTTTAGGGGTTAATTTTGGGGGGCAAATTAGAAAATTAAAAAAAAATTGTTTTGTCAAATGTGACGTATCAAATGAAAGGGCTCGTTAAGAGAAATACAAGAATATTTTATTTTTTTTATAATTTTAAAATGCATAATTTAAAAGATAAGAAAATATACGAAAAATCGAGCATTATATCTCCGAAAATACTGAGCCTAAAATTTTGAAAAAATAGGGAATATAGGGCCTCACTCTGGGGCGTTTTCACATTTACCGACACGACACCGGCACGACATTCAGCACAGCACCGATACCGACACGATATCCGGTAGCATATTTACATATTTAACGACATGGCACATAGTTGACGTCCTTCAAGAAGCATCATAGCGGGAGTTAACAAATTGCGTTTGCTATATTTGTTATATTTGAGGCGCAAAAAACGAAATACACAAAGAAATATTTCCTGCCAACTTTTGTCCTGGAGTATTTTGTTTTTGTTATTTTCATTGGTTTTATCCCAAATACAGGGCTTAGATTCTACTAGTTCAATTAATGTTACTATATCGTATTTACGGGCCATTTTTGTTAGTTTCAACAAAGAAAATTTAATACCACTCACAAAAATCAAATAAAAATATTAAATAACCGCCGAAGACACCAGTGGATTGACTGCTGCTCGCCGACATGTCGTTGCCTGCACCGACACGATGCCGACATATCGGCGAGTGGGAAACCATTCCCTTTATTTACATGAGATTACACGTCCACCGACTAGACGTGGGTCGTTACGTTATTTTCAAGAAACGTAACGAAACCAGTGACTTGGTCGGCGTCACCTGTTTCAAAACTAGTGATTTTTGTAACTAGTTATTTTTATTCAGCTACTGTGATTGCTTGCATAAATACCTCCACCAGTTACCAACTATACAGTTACACACGAAATGAGACGAAACTAAAATACATTAAATCACTATCTAAGTGTTTGTTAGACGTGGGTCGTTACGTTATTTTCAAGAAACGTAACGAAACCAGTGACTTGGTCGGCGTCACCTGTTTCAAAACTAGTGATTTTTGTAACTAGTTATTTTTATTCAGCTACTGTGATTGCTTGCATAAATACCTCCACCAGTTACCAACTATACAGTTACACACGAAACGAGACGAAACTAAAATACATTAAATCACTATCTATAAGTGTTTGTAGCTATACACTGTGCGTTTTCGGGTTACTTCGGATTTATTCGTGTCACTGTCACCCGCTCTCGCTTAGTAACGCATTTGCAAAAATCACTACTTGTAATGTAACTCGAAACTAGTGATTCGGTTACATACCGCGTAGCTAGTTATTGTAACTAGTGACGTGAAATAACGACCACGTCTACCACCGACATCGTTGTCGGTGCCGTGCTGGTGTCGTGTCGGCAAGTGTGAAAACGCCCTATAGTTTACAGAAAAACCTAAACGAAAATCCTAAGTCTAAATTCCCACGGGAAAATTTTTGTTGGAAAGCAGCCAATTATATAAATGATTCCAAACATATCGGAAAAAATCATTTTACCAACCATAGTCACAGTCAGGATTCTAACCTGAACTTTTTTCCACTTTCGCGGCGGAATGAGCTTACAATTACTCAACCGTGACATGATTACTGATCTAACATTCCTCTTATATGCTTCGGAATCAATTGATTTTCGTTACATGCGGGTGTTAATCCATTAAAGCTAGGTTGTAGATGTGAATCTTCGTACTAGCGAGAGCTCATCAATTGCAAGTCAGCCGTATATTAGTTATAATTCGTTGAATTCTGGTTCTCTGTCTTTGAATTGCTTCTGATGATGGGGTCATGGAAATGCTCATGTTTTTATACAAACTCCAAAGCATACGTAATCAAATCCAATGCTATGTCTGCAATAAACTGTCTGCAATAAAATTTTTGTAAACATGTGTCCACAATCTACTTTCCAATCATAATTGATGGCATGATAATTTAAAATTCTTTCATTATGTCCATATAAAATATTCCACTTTGAAACAACATTTTAAGTACGCTATTTATGTAACTGTTACGGCCCTGGAACTGACCTGCAGTTTGTACTTTGGAACTATAATCTTACAAACAACCGTTTCCCAGAGTTTAAATTTAAAAGATCTTAACCTTAATATCAGCGGGTCGAAACCATAATTATATTTAATGCATTTTTGATAATTCTCCCTAAAGTACTTAAAATAAAGATTGTATCGCGAGTTTGAACATAAATTCTTATTTTAAGTAAAAAGGGGTGAAACTATTCTGATGTGCAATGCGTTGTTAACTTGTCAACAACTATTGATAAGTAAGATGATTATTTTTAAAATTCAAGCGGGTTAAAAATTAAAACCATGGGAACAAAGCGATTAAGGGATGACTCTTTGACATTGTGTAACATTCAAGGAGGGAATCCAGGGTATAAATATAGGTCGAACCACCCGCATGGGGGAAGTTCGTTTTTCATTGTTAGTGGGTGAACACGTATACGCGATTATGTAAACGAGTGATTCACCAAAGGGGGGTAAGTCCAATATGTCGTTTTTATTTATTAAGGTAATAATTTTAATGTGTTTTTATACAAAGATGATTTAGTTGTAAATTTTGTATTTCCTTTTACGTTTAATTTACTTTAATAAAATATTAGGTAAACCCTCTGTTTACTTTTATTCCGCTATGCCTAAATCACAACAATAAATCCTGACGTCTCAGATAAAAAGAACTCAAAGAACCATCGTGGTCGCATTATAATACTTAATACAAGGCTCGACGACCAACGATAGCCTTTAACATAACTGTAGCTTAAAGCAAGACTATAAAATATAAATTGATTTCAGCATATTATTGTAAAAGGGCTTGGCATTTTAAAAGTCTCTCTGCATATTGCATAATATATTATTTTCTACTGCACGGAGATAAATAATGCCCACGGCGGTCTCTATATAATTATATATTTTAAGTACTGCAACACTGTTATAAATTGCTTGCAAGCACACATGTTAACTATGGGTTTTAATTGAATGGAATATTTCCAATTCCATAATATATAATCAGGGCCGGTTTGTGGCATGTGCAAACTAGGCAGCTGCCCAGGGCGTCATCGAAAAAGGGCGGCACTGATGACCCGCGACAAAAAATGTTTGTAGTTAAAGAGACAAATTTTCCGTTGAAGTAGGGGCGACAGTGATGAACCGCCAGAATTCATTTCTGAAGCAATTAAATGGACATTTTTTTCTAAAACGTCGGTGCAATACTTGGAATAAGGCTTCAAATGTTATAAGAACTGAAAAAGATAAATAAAAAACAATTTACGCAAAACCTTCTGGAAATTTTTTTTAATATTAATGATAGGAGATTGTGTACACGTTTTATTGGCACGGAAATATAGGGGGGGGGCGCAAAGAAATTGTTTGCCCAGGGCGCCAAATAGGCTCGCGCCGGCCCTGTATATAATATATTTATATATTTTATTTATTTTCTTATTTATAATGGTTTTATCGAATGTTGTGCCCACATTCTCTGTTTTAATGAGTTGCTATACTCGCATCCTCAAATCTCTCAGGTGAATGCTATACTCGCTTTTCTTCACCACATTTTATTTTTAACTTTCAAGCAAATCTATTAGTTCTTCCGTACTGTCTACGTCACTGTCCGAACTCGTATCAACAAAATGTGTATACCTTCGTAAGTTTTCTGTTGCGACAACAGCTTTAAACTTTTTGTATCCTTTAATACCTTTAATAGGCACTATCTCGTACCGATCATTGCCTAGAATTTTCCTCACTCTATAGGGCCCTCCGAATTTAACTTTCAACTTTTTGGTTGCTTCCTTTTTGTCTGTAGTAGCGCCAGACCACAGAACAAGATCATCTACTCTGTATACAGTACTATTTTTCCTTTTGGTGTCGAACCTTCTTTTCATATCTGCTGCAGTTTTGTCCATTCTTTCTTTTGCTACGTCTTTTGTTACGGCTGTTATTTTTCGTTCACATGGTTTAATAGTTCCACTAGTGATCTCATAACCTAAGTACTCAATATTCTGCTTAAAGAAAAAACACTTGGACAAGTTAAATTTTAAATTTGCTTTTTTGAACAATTTTAAAACATTTTCCAAAATGTCTAAACCTTCGGTTATTGTTTTAGATGGAATTAGAATATCATCGAGATACACTAGAACTTTTTCATGCCTTAAATCACCCAATACTCGATGAACTAATCTTTGAAAGGTGGCGGGGGCATTACTGCAGCCAAATGGCATTCTCAAATATTCATATTGCCCATCAGGCGTAATAAAAGCAGTTTTGTGTATTGATTTAGAGTTTACAGGTATTTGATGATAACCTTGGGCCATATCTAAACTACAAAAGTAATTACATTCGGTTAATTTGCTAATCTGATCTTCGATATGTGGTAAGGGGTACCTATCTTTGACTGTTACTTTATTTAACGCTCTATAATCGATACTGGACATGGACACGACTGGTTAGTAATGTAGGCGCTGCAGTGCCGTCTGAAGTGACTGTGATACGAGCTGTATGATGTGGTGGTATGAAGGTGTCTTCGTACACCTTGACAACTGGCCTCGGTTCAGCAACATCTTCGGGAAAGATAGGCCGTTCGCTGAACTGAATGCTTCGACCATTAATGGTCAGTTGAACTCGCGCGTCGTTAATTATGGGTTGACCCAGAATAATTTCAATTCCACTCATAGGGGTGTCCACGAACACAATGAAAGTATTAAAAAAAATGTTGTTAATTTTCATATTAATATTGTCGCAAATACCTGCAGGAAATATGACACCTCCACCAAATACTTTAATTACTATATCAGTACTTTTTAATTTTAGTTTTAACTTATTGGCAACCAATATGTGCCCGACATTAATTTGGCTTCCGGTATCAAAATATCCTTTAAAATTAATGTCGTTGATTTTAACATCAATATTATAAGAAGGGTCTACTTGCCTGGTAATTAACTGTATTTTCTTTGGTTGACGAAAGTAGCAGTTGTTTTCGGAATGCCCTGCCCTCTTGCATATGTTGCAGCGTTGCAAAGCAGGCGAAGCTACAACATTCTTACGCTGGCATTGCCATTTAACGTGACCGGGTTGATTACACAAATAGCATAATTTTTGAAGTTCTGTTGTTACGCGGGATGTCGACGGCTTAGCTTCTTGATGTTCTAGTTTGCTTAAGAAATTTGTGAATAATTTCTCTGGTGTTTCGAAATTTCCCGCTCGTGCATTAGCTTGGATGGTGTATGGTAAACCATCAATAATGCACGATACTGCATTACTATCCGCGATTCCACATTGTGTTACAAGCATACTTTTATAATAAAAGTAACGGGTGAAACTATCAGTTGTAGATTTCTTGTAAGCAATCATTTTTTTCAACAATTCCACGTAATTATCCGTGGTTGGAAATGCTTTTAATAGAGCTTCTTTCCACTCTGGCCATTCCATCGAATAAATATAATTTATAAAGTTGAAGAGTTTGTGTGTTTGTTTGTGGTTTTGTGGGTTTGTACGCGCTAATCTCAGGAACTACCAGTCTGATTTGAATTTTTTTTGGTTAGATAGCCCGTTTATTGAGGAAGATTATAGGCTATTCGAGTTTTTTTAATTTCAACCCCAAAGGGAGTAAAACAGGGGTGTAGGGTTTTTTGCCTATCCTATATTGTTTATGTTTTTTGGTACGTGCTAATTTCAGAAACTACCAGTCAGATTTGAAATTTTTTTGGTTAGATAGCCCGTTTATTGAGGAAAATTATAGGCTATTCGAGTTTTTTTAATTTCAACCCCAAAGGAGTAAAACAGGGGTGTAGGGTTTTTTTGCCTATCCTATATTGTTTGTGTTTTTTTGGTACGCGTTAATTTCAGGAACTACCAGTCAGATTTGAAAATTCTTTTCTTGTTGATAGCCTGTTTATTGAGGAAAATTATAGTTTATTCATTTTTTTTTTAATTTCAACCCCAAAAGGAGTAAAACGGGGGTGCAGGATTTTTTGCCTGTCTATTCTATATTGTTTGGGTGTTTTTTTGTACGCGCTAATCTTAGGGACTACCAGTCCGATTTGAAAAAACATTTTTTTGTCAGATAGCCCTTTCATTGAGGACGGTTATAGACTATTCGAGCTTTTTTAAATTTCAGCCCAAAGGGAGTAAAACAAGGGTGTAGGAAATTTTGACTATCAATCTATATACTAATATTATAAATTGTAGGCAAGTGCGCGAAGCGAGAACAACGTAAGACGACTTCGCTTCGGAGGGTGAGAATTTCTCGCGGGGGGTGGTAATAAGTTATCTCTGGAACTACTGAACCGATTGTAAAAATTCTTTCACTAATAGAAAGCTACACTATCCCTGGGTGATATAGGCTATATTTTATTTTGATAAATTTCTCGCGGAGGGGGGGAGATAATTCCTGTGGGATATTAACAAAACGAAACTCGGAAACCTTGAACTAATAATATAAACTTCGTCGGGTACATGACACGTTTAGGGTGATCTACCACCCCTTTAATACTGACCAATCAATCTGCAAATATTATAATGGCATTATTGGGTTCACCGCCAACTATACAAACAATTTCAGCTTTGAAGCAATAATAATTGTGACCATTTTTTTTTCTTACATGTTGGAGGCGGTCTGCATCCCTCCCATACCGCTATCTAGCAAAATCCCTTACTCAGGGCACTTTAATCTTCCTCAACATCTTCACAAAAATAAGGCCTTAAATAAATAACACCAAAAAATTGTCACTAGCTCTCGGTCTAATACCCTTCGGTGTTCTGTTAAAATTTCAGTATTTGTGAAGTTTTGCGTTATAGGAAAAGTTTGGGAAACGCTGTTTTATAGAATCTTTATTTTCATTTTTAGAGGAGATGAATTTTAGTTGCCGTTGGCCAGTGATGCCCCTTCCTTTGTATTGTAAGCAATGCCGGATTTAGAGGTCTGGAGGCCCCGGGGCAACAAAGGAGTGGAGGCCCCCTGGCCCCAAACTATTTTCCAAATAAAGTGGACAAAATTTAATAACCGAGAATTCAGAGTATTTTTTATCCGAAGTCTCTATTGTGGAGGCCCCGGGGCTGTAGCCCCGGTTGCCCTCCCCTAAATCCGGCCTGAATTTGTAAGTGATAACCAAAGTAATAACTATGGTTAGTAATTATTAATTAATTCAACAATGAATTTTTATCCACAAGGCATCCACTAGGTAGTGAATAGTATTTCTTAACATATCAGTCAGCATATTATGCCATCATGATTGTTAAACGTCAAACGATTGTTATAAGATATATAAGGAAAAAATCAGAAGCCACTGGCAACTCAACCAGCCGGAAACTGGGTATTTCAGGTTCAAGTCTGATTTTTTCCTTATATATCTTATAACAATCGTTTGACGTTTAACAATCATGATGGCATAATATGCTGACTGATATGTTAAGAAATACTATTCACTACCTAGTGGATGCCTTGTGGATTAAAAATTCATTGTTGAATTAATTAATAATTATTATATTGTTGTCCACAATAACCTAACTCATATATTGTTATTTACTATGGTTAGTACTCTAAAGTTTAAACCTTGTGTACCTAATAATTAATAACGACATTTCTCATTGTTGGCATTTTCTGCAACAATAGACTTTAGTAACGTATAATATTACATTTCGCGTGTAGACTAGTTCGTTTATCGTATATTTTCTTCAGATTATTTCCAGTTCCCGTTCGGTAGTGCTTTCTGTCATAACTTAACATGCATTCTTATTGTTTATTTATTATAATATAGTTAGTGCTTCAAAAATTAGTGTATTGTTGAGTTGTTATAAAAATGGAGGGCATTCGTTCCAGGGTAATATTTTCTTTTACATTCGTTTTTACAATAGAATAAATTTATTTGTCCAACACAGCAGTGGCAGGATTCGCCATTAAAATTACATTAAATTAATTAATCAAATAAAATTCATCGGCTGAGTATAACAAGCTTTAGTTAGTAGCGACTTTCTTTCTTCTAAATTTAGAAAATGTCTTCAGCAGTTCAGCTCTGCTGGAAGACCTTTGTAAAATTTTAAAGCAGAATATTGAGGATATAGGTGTTACCTATACTAATATTATAAAACTGGAGAGTTTGTTTGTTTGGTTGGTTGAACGCGCTAATCTCAGGAACTACCAGTCCGATTTGAAAAAAAATTTTTTTTGTTAGATAGCCCATTTATTGAGGAAGGCTTTTTGGTTGAACGCGCTAATCTCAGGAACTACCAGTCCGATTTGAAAAAAAAAATTTTTGTTAGATAGCCCATTTATTGAGGAAGGCTTGTTTGTTTAGAACAAAACTTGCATGTCAATTTTGAACGACTTTCACGTATCCGATCGATTTGAAATTTTGTACACATATGTATTCCCGATGACAATACATGAATAAATCGTTTTTAGAAATATATTCAACCTCTAAGGGGTTCAAACGGGGATGTAGGGTTTTTTTTTTTTTTTGACTAATCAGCGCCCAGGCCAAAACGCTGAAGCTAGAAACTTGAAATTTGGACAGTTGGTTCCTTTTCTGATGTAAACATCCACTAAGAAAGGATTTCTCGAAATTCAACCCCTACGGGTGTCAAAGGGGGATAAAATTTTGAAGGACTGAAATGAACAAAATAAATATTAGTAAAAAAACTTAGACAAGCTTTTATTTAAATGCACTAAAAAGGAAAAAATAATTCTTAATAATTTAGATTCATGATTAATAAAAGCGTGGGTCGTGACAAATAAACTATCATAGAGTTCACGACCCACGCTTTTATAATTATGAACCTAAATTATTAAAAATTATTTTTTCCTTTTAGTGCATTTAAATAAAAGCTTGTCTCTAAAAAGTTTTTTTACTAATATTTATTTTGTATTAGCAGCGCAAAGATCAATGACAGACTTTAATGATAGATGATTACCGCCCGTGACTTTTCATATAACAGGATCTGTTTTTTAGCGACCTGTAAATCCCTCCCAGCAAAGTTTTGAACCTTTTAGTTTCAGTACGAAATTTTACCATCTATTACTAAAAAAAAACTTACCACTGGCAACGCAGCTTACATGTACTGCTAACTGCTCGACGAAACAAGCCATTTTAAAAAGTGTTCAGAATAATTGTTAAACAAATACAATTATTTTTTTATTTCTAAGATAGATCCTTCAAATATCGAATTTTGACAGGGTCAGTCTAGTTACTACTATTTAATGAATTAATATTACAAATCAAAGTGATTGATAAATCTGTTTTAATTTTAAACACATTTTGTTTGTGCATCATAGAAGTACTTATTTAGTTAAATTTTTGACAAAGTTTCAAAAATATTTATGTGGTTTTGATTTGGGATTAATTAATTACTGTAAACTAATTTATTATAAACGTTCCATAACATTGTGGTCAGAAGAATTTATATATTGTTTGATACTGATGGTGAATACTTGATTGTTGATAAATTATTGTTTGACATTGTTGTTATTAAGAAGTAACGAACTTATTTCAACTTATTAACTTCCCAGTAAGTATATAGGGAAGTAATTGTAATGGGCGACCAATTAAAAAAATGCAAATTTGTAACAACACAAGCGCGCTAGAACAATACTAAATTTTAAAGCCGTTGTATTTTATTTATTTATTCAATAATTAAATTGCTTAACAAACTTACGGGCTTGAGAATGGCCGAGCGTGTAGAAATGCTGTTGTTTACATTGCGTTGCCCAGGTTCCCGGGTTCTAGCCCGAGAGCTGGTAAAAGTGTCAATTGGATTTTCAATTTATTATTAAAAAAAAAATAATGAATTGAAAATATGAATTGGTGCTAGGCCCAAATAACCTTGCTGTTGGTGGTCTTTAAAACACAATTTCAATTTTCAACAAACTTACGTGATGGGTTATCGCATGGATCCATCCGTAGCTACGTCCATGTGGCTTTGTGTATTAACTCTTTTATTTAAATAGTTTTCATTCTTACGTGGACAGAAAATTGTACTTCTTTGCAAAGAGCCATGGAATGCATGCAAAGCCGTTTTTGTCTCGTATGATTTCCTAATACATACACAATGTGTAATTTGACCCTCTTTTGTTTCAGTTGAGGTCAGCAAAAAGTGCTCAGCACAACTTCAAGCCGGCAAAAGTCGTGTTACCGAAAATCATGAACGTCAAAGGGTAATTATTATTTATTTTTTTATTACTTATAGCGGATGCACATGATTTCCTTCTTGTAAACGGCTAAACGCATCTTTCTTCACAATTCACATGATGTCGCTTTGAATTGAATTTTATGTTTGAAGTACAGCCAAAAACTGGTTGTGCTAAAATTATTATGCCATGGCGGTAACCGCTTTTTTGATTAAATTATTCATCTTCATTGGTGTAATGCTAAAGCTTTGTTTTTTGTTTCTACAACTGCCTTCATAAACATTTAAACATAGTAGGTTCCTACTAAAAAATTCATAAACTATAAAACTAACATAGCATTCTAATATAATATGTAGTATATTTACCCTTAAACAAAATAGCATTTTTAATTTTTATTATGATTTTCGTTTCGGAATTCTTAAATAAGAAAACCTGAATAGAGAAAAATACCAACACAATTGATTTAATGACCCTAATAAATCTGTTTCTTTTATTGTTGAGGTTATGGTGTGATTGTTAGAGGTTTTCTTGCGTTTGTCAAATGTCAAATGGTAGACGTGTTTTTACGACTGTCAGATGTTGAATAATTTTTATACGACTTCAAAAAAACCCGTAGTATATTATCCATTTCACATGGATAATGGTTAATGTTAATAGTTTTTAATTGTATCATTCTTAATATTCTGTTTTTTACTTCCCACCTCTACTATGGTAGGGAAGTAATGGATTCAGTCCGAAAACAATATTTCGAGATTTTAACAGATTTTCACGTTTTGAGACCCTAGCAATCGTTTAAAATCATTTTCCGACTGATGTCTGTATGTGTGTGTGTGTATGTGTGTGTGTATGTGTGTGTGTATGTGGTCAATTTTTCGCCTTCGATATCTTAAGAACGGAACAACATACGGGCATGCCGATTGTTCTATTGTGTTTATCAGCCTTTAACTTAGATCTGATTAGATTTTGAGTCAAATCGGTTCAGTGGATCCTGATATATTCAAAAAAACGACCTCAATGTCACGTATTAACATAGGTAAAAAAAAATATAAATGAATTATAGATGTTATAATATGAAAAAAATGTAAATATTTTTTTTCTCTAAAATGTATAGTTTTCGAGAAAAAAAATATTTTACTAAAAAAAATAAAAATTGTACGTAAATCAAGGTAACCATGATTTTTGCTATATTAAGTTAGCCATCAGTAGATCACCAAACAAAAAAGAGGGCCATGCTTTCTTCAAAGAATAAAAATTAAATTGTGTTTTAAAGACCACCAACAGCTAAGGTTAATTGGGCCTAGTCAAAGAATAAAAAAAAAGAGTGTTTATTTTTTGCAAATATTTACTAGGTGGGAAGTATAGGACTGGTCATCAGTCGAATTTTTTCTGACGCTATCTACGCTGTAATTGGCACAAATGAATAAAGGGAGTTATTATTATTATTTTCGTGTGTCTAGTCGGGTAGGTACGTAAAATAATATATATCGCAATTCGCACGGCTGTAATACTTATAATATATTTGAACTAACACGAAAAATATTTTATTCCATACGACTTTAGATAGGAGGTGTGCATAATAGTATATTAAACAGAGGACAGGTGGTGTAACGGTTAGCGTAGCGGCCTTTGGAACACACTGTCGTGGGTTCGAATCCCGCCTCCGCTCATGGATGTTTTGTGATGTTATTTAGTTTTAAGTGAGTTGTTATTTGATATAAACAAGACGCTAATGACCTAAGTTGTCGACGGGTCTATAATTTACAATAAATAAATTAAGTATATTAAACAATAATATGTTTGAAAAAGTTTGTGTTAGATCAGTTGAAATATGGTCAAACATGTGATTTCAAATTTGGTTTCGTCTTAGATAAACGTTAGACAGTCAGGAAAAACCAACGTGTTGGCAATCGTGCGTATTATTATTAAATTAATATTATAAATTTACGCTCATCACTGACTGACTCTGTTACGGTGTAAGATTTTGAAATATTAGTATGCTTTGGAATTTGTATATTACTTATGTCAAATTTCCAAATTCCATGACAGTGAATCGTCAGTGTGCTTTGGAATTTGAATAAACATTCAACGGGCGCCTTACAACTGACTAGTTTGTAGATAAAGAGAACGATTTATAAATTTGGCGCGTAAAAATCAAAGCCTAAAATGTAAATTAAAAAAGCACTGTGCCAAGTTTTCAAGAAATTTTCAAATAAAAGTGTAAGCAGTATACTGCAGATTCATTTGTTTTTCTTAATTTTTAAATTGTGATTTTCGTAAAAAAAGAAGCAAACGTTAAAAATGTTTTGAATAATACAACTTTGTTTTTATAAAATACTAGCGGCCCTGTCCGGCTCCGCCCGGGTGCTAAGAAAGCCCGGGTGCAATACACTACTCACTCGCTTCGCTCGTTCGCTATATATATAAACCTTCCGTGAAAAATTATCTAACTGATGGTGAAAACCGCATCAAAATCCGTTGCGTGGTTTAGGAGGAGTTAGCGGTTATACAGACAGACAGACGCGGAAAGCGACTTCATTTTATACTATGTAGAGAAGAAGCAGAAGCTGAAGATGTAATAGGTAAAATAGACATAATATATAGGTACATATTATAGACTAGCAAAGCTAATTTCACGCTTGATGTTAAGACCTGAGTAGCGACACGGGGTTCCAAATTCCAATGACGACCAAGCTAAGAACTAAAACTTTTAAATATAAGAGAGTTGCTATGGAAACGTCATGTAAAGAACGGTTGGTACTTTCTATATTTCAGTGGATACTTACAACTTTCCCACTCGTGTTGACAGATTATTTTTTATTAATTTTTCGATTACTTATTTTTGATTATTAGTCTTGCATCAATCCGAATCGAGTTCGTTTTCAAATTGAAATAAAATGGTGCGGTATTTTTTATTAAAAAATGTAAAACATCAAGATACTGTGCATTTTACTTAAAATTTACAAGTATAAGTCATTTAAATTTCCCGCTTTTTATTTAACGGTGGGACACGTCCAGTGTGGCAAAATGCTGAAAGATGTTGAGATCACATAACATAGCTTCTTAAAAAAGGAGGTGCAAATAGCTGTCCATATCTAATATAAGTCTATGGTCCATTTCTATTAAAGTCTATTGTGTAATAATAACAAAAGACAGTAGATTTTTTTAAAGTGCGTGAACTGTCTATACTCCGTTTTAGTATTTTTCTTGATGTTACCTAACTGTTTCAACTATTTTTTTATTGTCTCAAGTTTCATCTATGCTTACTAAGGAATATTGTTCTAACAGAAGAACGCGACAATGTGGATACATAATATAGTAACATTAAATGATTTTCAATTAGACTTGAAGTCCCTAAAGACGAAACAGTTGAACGTGCTATTTAATATAATAATCATTTTATAAATTCAGTGTTATTTATTTAATTTTATTTATTCTTTTTGGTGATTTTTGTCTACAATGTTCAGGATGTTTGATTATCGATTTATTTGGCAGTAAGTATCTAAAAGTATAACCTAAAATTAAGAACTTAATTTTTTGTTTTGTGTATCTAGTTTTTTTGTTAGCTAATTAATAAAAATAGTTTTTTGTAAGTTGGAAACTCGAAATAATAATTAGGAAAATCCGAATAATTAGATATAAATCTTTGACACATGATTTTTAAAAAGCCAACACCAATCGTAAACAGGATTTGTTTTTTTTCCTGTAAATAACTTTGCTAAGTATGAAATCTTAAAATTCGCATTAATTATTTCTGTTCCACAAGTTGAATGAATGAATTGTGAATTATATAGACGCTCGATAACAGAGTTTCACAAGTTGGGAATGGTATTAATTTAGGTTAAAATTAGCTTTATACCATTCCACAATAATTCTCTTCTTGACGTTCTCAGAGTAGGTATAAAAAACGTTTTTGCAAAAATTTTGTTCGTTTGCCAGCATCGATTCTGGTCAAACGGCTAAGGAGATCGAAACCAAATTTTGCTAGGATATTTGACACGTAAATAGGACGAACCCTATTATATTTAACCGATTGCAATGAAATTTTGCATACACATGGAGGGCTTTGTTCGTAAGGACATAGGCTACTTTTTTCATTGAAAATAGAATCTATGCAATGAATTCGAGTTCATTGTTTATAACAATTGAATTTTAATAGATCCCGTTTTCGGTTGTTTATAACAAATTCAAATGTTAGTAACGTTATTTCATGTTTGTTTTAGACCCTGTTTCAGTGTTAATAACGTTATTTCAGTCGTCTTAGTTGAAAAAACTCGAATTCGTTACATTGACCCTATTTTCAATAACAAATCAATTGTTTATAACAAATTTATTTGTTACATTTTTTCGCAAGGCATTTTTTTTTTTGTTTAAAGCAATTGTTATAAACAATCGCCCAACTTTCCGATCTGCCGACAATCGAGTTTACAGTCGACCTTCCTGTTTCGATACTTTCCATACTTCGCTCCGCAGGGTGAGAATTTCTCGCGGTGGGGATAATAAATTAACAGTATACTGAATATAGAATAGAATACTTTATTAGCTAAAAACCACAATGTGGATAACTTCGTCATAATTACAGTAAAATACAGCATTTAGCTTATCTTGACATCTGCAGTCAAAAATTCCTCAACAGAGTAAAAGGCCTCATTTGTAAGATATTTCGTTGTCACGCGTTTGAATTTTTTTGTATTTAGGTTGCGAACCGAGGAAGGTAGCTTATTGAATAGTTTTATGCAAAGCCAGTTAGGAGCCACGGGTAGCCGCTAGTTATTATATAAATGGCTACTGACTCGGCCCTTTTTCATCCCCAACTTCATTTTCACGTCCTCGTTTGGCTCCTTTTGATTCTGAGTACCATTCGTAGGTACTTTTCAGACGTAAGGGCATTCTTTAATTAAACTTTGCTTTTATTTGTTAAAATCCGGACATGGTTACCAAATTCGGACAGTCCCGACTAAATCCGGACGTATGGCAAGTCTAGGTATACCTATTATGTCAAAGTTGTATAATGCATATCAATGTGTTGTTGATTATGAAATTAATAATATTATCACTTTTGATTTAGTCTCAAAAACAAGCATTTGTGTTTTATTTATATTTAGCATTAGGTTATTTTCGTTGCACAATTCGATGAAAACATTCTTATTATTTCCACATCTGAATCCGCAGATGTGGAAACAATAATATTATTCTTATTACTTCCACATCTGCATTTGCAGATAGTGTTCCCAGTCCAGTTTGCCAAATGTCGGGACAGAAGGTTAAAAAAATCGGGATTTTGGTTCTAAAATCGGGACAACTAAAAAAAACTAGGTGTTTATAAATCAACGTTTTTTTTTATTATTAAGCGGTGAAAATAATGTCATCAAAATATTGTAATCATAATCTTTGGATCTTACGCGGCGGCAGAAAAGAACAGGACAACGTGATATCTCTATCGCGCTATTCGAAGTCACAAAACAATACGTGCGAAGTTTGAACCTTTTATAATTACCGATTGACCCTAAATCGGGACATTCGGCGTCCCGATCAAGGGTGAATCGGGACGTGTCCACAAACCCCTGAAAATCGGGACGTCCCGCGCAAATCGGTCCCACCTGGTAACACTATTTGCAGATGTGGACGTCAAAAAATCCGCATCTGCGAATGTCAGTAAAACCCACATCTGTAACATCCCTGCAGTTCATACAATCTTACGCAACATCTTAAACGAAAGGTCATGCGACATGCAAAGTGACATCGTGTGGAATTGTATGAAGTACAAGACTACAGACTTTTTGAACGCATATTGTTTGTCCAAGAACGTGCTTCGTTAAGCTACTCGTATATCAAGTTTGCTAGTGTACGTATAATATCAAACAATGCAGTTTAATTTTAAATGTAAATTGTAACATGAACTTCCGTTGCTGTTCCCGCCTTTTGTTATTTTGTACTCAGTCGTGCCAATTCTGCAAAATAAGACAAATCGTCATCATTAAAAAATTCGACTGATGACCAGTCCTATACTTCCCACCTAGTAAATATTTGCAAAAAATAAACACTCTTTTTTTATTCTTTGACTAGGCCCAAATAACCTTAGCTGTTGGTGGTCTTTAAAACACAATTTAATTTTTATTCTTTGAAGAAAGCATGGCCCTCTTTTTTGTTTGGTGATCTACTGATGGCTAGCTTAATATAGCAAAAATCATGGTTACCTTGATTTACGTACAATTTTTATTTTTTTTAGTAAAATATTTTTTTTCTCGAAAACTATACATTTTAGAGAAAAAAAATATTTACATTTTTTTCATATTATAACATCTAGAATTCATTTATATTTTTTTTTACCTATGTTAATACGTGACATTGAGGACGTTTTTTTGAATATCTCAGGATCCACTGAACCGATTTGACTCAAAATCTAATCAGATCTAAGTTAAAGGCTGATAAACACAATAGAACAATCGGCATGCCCGTATGTTGTTCCGTTCTTAAGATATCGAAGGCGAAAAATTGACCACATACACACATACACACACACACACACATACACACACACACACACACACATACAGACATCAGTCAGAAAATGATCTTAAACGATTGCTAGGGTCTCAAAACGTGAAAATCTGTTAAAATCTCGAAATATTTTTTTCGGACTAAATCCATTACTTCCCTACCATAGTAGAGGTGGGAAGTAAAAATTGATGTTTATTTTTTGCACAATCTGTAAAATTTTAATTTACAAATGAATCGATAGTAGATTGTGTTTCTAGTTGCGTAATGAGGTATATTACTGACGTGTAGAGACATTATGTTAAAACGAGCGATAGCGAGTTTTAACAGACACACAAGACAATATCATTACGCACCAGATATATATGGTATTTTTTGTCATACCCACTATAAAATAGATAAGCGACTAGACCTGCAGTCAGGGTCCATTCTGATTGGTCGAATACCCCATCTTGATGTCGTTCGACTCACACATACACACCTAAACGAACGTAACAACTAACTAGAGGGCATTATAGCCTAGTGGTTAGCGTGCTTAGTACCGCAACCTCTGGACTGGACTGCCGTGGGTTCGAATCCCACCTGCGCTCATGGATGTTTTGTGATGTTATTTAGTTTTAAGATAGTTGTTATTTAATGTAGTTGAAAGACGCTAATGACCTCAGATGTCGACGCGTCTATAATCTACAATAAATAAAATAAAAACAACTAACTAGTGAACTCTGTATAGTGTATACTATAATATGGATAGTTGATAGCGATTAAAAAATGGGTTTTGTATGTGGACAATGTAAGTCGATCGATTTTTTGATATTTCAAAATAAAACCTAATTTAATATTATTATTTGAGATATTAGGATGCAAAAATAACAGTGTTCTTGAGAAATTGGAATAGAAAAATAAATGTTAATCAAGTTTTATTTTGAAATGTCAGAAAATTGATCGACTTTTATAGAAAGAATTAGATTACAAGCCTTACCTGAAGTTTTCATTCTAATTTTGTGAAATTTAATGTCTGTCTTGAAGAATATGTGTTTGAACATTCGCCACATACAAAATCCATTTTTTATTCGCTATCAACTATCCATGTTAGTATGCAGAATTCACTAGTTAGTTGTTACGTTCGTTTAGGTGTGCGTGTGTCAAACGACATCAAAATGGTGTATTCGACCTATCAGAATAGACCCTGACTGCAGAGCCTAGTCGCTCATATAAAATAGCTACTAGCTTCTGTACATGCATGTAAAGTGACATTTAACAGGTCGGGTAAAAAGTCTGCTTTATCTAGGGTTAGCAATCTTAACAATAATCAGCGGGTCGTAAGCGTTCCCACACTATATTATGCTTTTGCCTTTTAGTGATATTTTTTTGTTACATACTAAAAATGAAAGTTATGTCACGACTTAAATCAGATAAAGAGGGTGGAAAATATCTTTATTTTATTTATTGTCATTAATTAGTGTCTTTCAACTACACTAAATAACAACTTTCTTAAAACTAAATAACATCACAAAACATCTATGAACGCAGGTGGGATTCGAACCCACGACAGTCTAGTCTAGAGGCTGCGGTACCAAGTACGCTATCCACTAGGACTAGGCTATACCAGAGGTCGGCAACCTTTTGAGACGGAGGAGCCAAAAGTTACAATTTACAAAATTTCCCAGTTTTTAAAGAGCCACTAACATTTTTATTTCAATATTATGGTATTTGATTAGGATTAGGTATATAAAAAAAAATTTCTGACTGCGACCGTTGACGACACAGTGCACCAATAACTAAACAAACAGAACAGTGTTGCCACATTTAAAAAATGTCAGCTGTCCGTATACTCTCTACTCCATCTATTCTCACTGTTCTCTGTTGAGTGTTTTTATCCTGTTTAAAGTTTTTTTTTTGCAGTATAATATTTTTTATGAGTTTTGAAAATAAAATAATATAATTATTAATATTTGCGCATGGAACTGGAGAGCCGCATCTTGACATCATAAGAGCCGCATGCGGCTCGCGAGCCGCATGTTGTCGACACCTGGGCTATACTATACTGCCCTCGGTGGAAAATATCACGACATACATTTTAATTTGTTAACTTGTCAGCTGATAAGTACGATATTTATGTTGTTGAAGTTATACTTCTTTAGTGAGGATAGTGAAGTGGAATGACCTCGAGTCAAAAATTACCAACTCAAAAATTAATGAAACGCTGCTACGTAACGCTGTCAGAAATAAAACAGCTCTAACGATTTGAATGACATTTGCTGAAAAGGGGTTTTCTAATGAGAGATTGTAGATTATAAGACTAAGTACTTAACTAATGAAAACAGGATGTAAAATAGATAATTATTCATTAATTGTTTTTCTATATATTTGCATTTTTGCGAACGATAGCCGGAAGTTTTTAGCCTGTAAATTTTAGTTTTCAAAATGTAAATATGCAGTTTTGTTTACCTAGAACCTAAAATTATGGAGTGTTTGTCTGTTTATTGATATTTTTTATAAGTGTTGTTGGTAAATAGACGCATAAATTAAATACTTAAATAAGTACTTCAAAATTAATATTCATTTCTTAAAATTATTCGTTTACAACATTTTAAATATTATTTTACAAGTGTCCACATTATCTTATAGTCTGAGAGCTGGCGACGTTTTTCCTCAAGTGTCTACGTAAGACAAAATACATAATAACAAAAATAACTGTGTACGTTGTGTCGTGTTCCCCATTTGAGAATCTGTAAGTCTGGCAGTTTTTCTCCCTTGAGTTTTAGGTGGCAGGTAGAAATTAGACAGGTAAAATATGAATTTTTCTAAAAATACAACACTTTAGTTTTTCTATATTATAATACGTTTTAGAGACAAGCTTTTATTTAAATGCACTAAAAAGGAAAAAATAATTTTTAAAAATTTAGGTTCATAATTATAAAAGCGTGGGTCGTGAACTCTATGATAGTTTATTAGTCACGACCCACGCTTTTATAATTATGAACCTAAATTATTAAAAATTATTTTTTCCTTTTTAGTGCATTTAAATAAAAGTTTGTCTCTAAAAAGTTTTTTTTACTAATATTTATTTTGTTCATTTTAGTCTTTCAAAATTTTACCCCCCTTTGGCACCCGTAGGGGTTGCATTTCGAAAAACCCTTTCCTAGTTGATGCTTACGTCAGAAAAGGAACCAACTGTCTAAATTTGATGTTTCTAGCCTCAGCGATTTGGCCTGGGCGGTGATTAGTCAAAAAAAACCCTGCATCCCCGTTTGAACCCTTTAAGGGTTGAATTTATTTCTAAAAACGATTTATTCATGTATTGTCATCGGAAATACATATGTGTACAAAATTTCAAATCGATCGGATACGTGGAAGTCGTTCAAAATTGAGTTGCAAGTTTTGACCTAAACAAACTCACAAACAAACATGCATTGCAAGTTAAATAAAAGCTTGTAAAAAAATTTTTTTTTCATGTATCTACATGAGGTTTGGCATATTTTTTTACATAAAGGCTGAGATATATATCGTAATTCTAAAATGCCAGACCAAAATGTTGATGCCAACATTTCGAAAAGAATTACTGAAATCCACATCTAATAATAAAAAAGTAACAAACAAAATTTAAGATGGGTACCGTGGTAATGAAACTGTTTAAAGATTACAACATTGATTCAATAATACAATAATTGAATAAATAAAAAAATAGTCTTACATTCTTATTTATAATTTACCTAAATATAGCTGCGGAATATTTTTATTTTCATATTACCACAACCGACAACGTCACTATACATATTAACACTCAATCAATCAGAGGAGGGCAGTATAACCTAGTGGTTAGCATGCTTGGTGCCGCAACCTCTAGACTGGACTGCCGTGGGTTCGAATCCCACCTGCGCTCATGGATGTTTTGTGATGTTATTTAATTTTAAGTTTGTTGTTATTTAGTGTAGTTGAAAGACGCTAATGACCTTAGATGTCAACGCATCTATAATCTACAATAAATAAATAAAACAATCAGAAAGTCCCGCAATAACCTCCTTAAGAAAATCCGTCGCTACCTCTTAGTTATTACGATCTAATCGTGAAAGAAGTGGAGAAAATAAATGTGAAGTCGGTAATCGACCAACAAAAAGACAAAGTTAGATAAAACCATAAAAAGATAAAAATAAACTATTGGGTAGGTGTCATGGAGTAGGGTAGGTATAGACGTCATGCGATGATCATAAACACTTCACAAAACAAAGATAATAACTTATCCTTGAGATTTAAGCAGGTTGAACTAGAAAAAGGGACTATCGCCCTAAATTTTTTCTATCCCAAAAAAAGTCTTAAATATTGAAGTGATAGGTTCAGATGTTAGCATAAAAAATTAATGACGCATTTAATGTAATAAGAATATCGATGATTATTCGTAACTAGCGGCCCGGTCCGGCTTCGTTCGGGAGTTATGAATTGATTTTAACAATTTTTGCATTTATAAAATTATTTTTTCAACATTATTAAAGCTACGTTTTTTACTTCCCACCTCTACTATGGTAGGGAAGTAATGGATTCAGTCCGAAAACAATATTTCGAGATTTTAACAGATTTTCACGTTTTGAGACCCTAGCAATCGTTTAAGATCATTTTCTGACTGATGTCTGTATGTGTGTGTGTATGTGTGTATGTGTGTATGTGTGTGTGTGTGTATGTGGTCAATTTTTCGCCTTCGATATCTTAAGAACGGAACAACATACGGGCATGCCGATTGTTCTATTGTGTTTATCAGCCTTTAACTTAGATCTGATTAGATTTTGAGTCAAATCGGTTCAGTGGATCCTGAGATATTCAAAAAAACGTCCTCAATGTCACGTATTAACATAGGTAAAAAAAAATATAAATGAATTCTAGATGTTATAATATGAAAAAAATGTAAATATTTTTTTTTCTCTAAAATGTATAGTTTTCGAGAAAAAAAATATTTTAGTAAAAAAATAAAAAATTGTACGTAAATCAAGGTAACCATGATTTTTGCTATATTAAGCTAGCCATCAATAGATCACCAAACAAAAAAGAGGGCCATGCTTTTTTCAAAGAATAAAAATTAAATTGTGTTTTAAAGACCACCAACAGCTAAGGTTATTTGGGCCTAGTCAAAGAATAAAAAAAAAGAGTGTTTATTTTTTGCAAATATTTACTAGGTGGGAAGTATAGGACTGGTCATCAGTCGAATTTTTTAGTATGCACTATTTTCAATTAAGTCACAACAATTAATAAAATAACATGCAAATAAGGAACTAATTGCGTTGCTACAACAACGCCGCCACTAATAATAATATGTAAAAATAGTCAAAAAAACCG
Source organism: Mongoloraphidia duomilia (assembly GCA_039654895.1). Lineage (NCBI taxonomy): Eukaryota > Metazoa > Arthropoda > Insecta > Raphidioptera > Raphidiidae > Mongoloraphidia > Mongoloraphidia duomilia. Next base: position 2,177,742 of record CM077524.1, read on the forward strand.
ATCCGTTAAAAAAATCTCATAGTATTTTTTCTATGTTCGGTAAAACCGTTTACACCCTGTATATAGAGTTTAAACTATGTCCTAAACCTTTATGACATCAAAACAAACATAGCCTGTAAATTTGAGTTCAGTCGGTTCAGTAGTTTCCGAGAGCCTTATAAAAACGCTGCGTACAAACGGACATTCGTTTTTTATATTATACAGATTTTGGGACCCCTAACTTTGCGGCGTGGTCCCGGGAATGGCTGAACCAATTTGTTTGTGGTTCTCAGTGATGTAGAAATCAGCTTGGGCTAACATTTAGCGTTTGTTTCATTTAAATCGGTTGACAAATAAAAAAGATATGTCAATTTTAAAGTGCGTCTCACGCGCGTTGTGACACCGTTAATGCAAATGTCAAAACGTAAGGTTGGGTTGACTGTTTATTTATGTGACACCGTTAATGCAAACTAATTCCAAGTGATTTTAAGCTCGACTTCGCAGAGGGAGAGATTCTCGCGGGGAGGATAATAAGTCATACTTTGCTCCGCAACGGGAGATTTTCTCGCGGGGGGATAATAAATTAATAATATACCTACTAAATATACGTGAGCAGCGACCTCTAGATCGGGCTGTCGTGGGTTCAAATCCCACCTCCGCTCATGGATGTTTTGTGATGTCATTTAGTTTTAAGTGTGTTGTTATTTAATGTATATAATCAATATGCTAATGACCTAAGTTGTCGACGCGTCTATAATTTACAATAAATAAATATACGTGAGCGAAGCCACGGGCAACCGCTAGTCTACAATAAACAATTGGGCTTGAGAATGGCCGAGCGTGTAGCAATGCTGTAGTTAAGATGGCGTTGGGGTTGAATAAAAAAAAACTCGATTAAGCCTATAACCTTCCTCAATAAACGGGCTATCTAACAAAAAAAATGTTTTTCAAATCGGACTGGTAGTTCCTGAGATTAGCGCGTACAAACACACAAACAAACAAACAAACTCTTCAGTCTTGTTATATTACTATAGATAACTCTTATCATTGTAAAGTTTCCAGCCGTACTAAACTCAAATACACCAGCTAATAATATGTCCAGACGTACGATTCAAAATTGCGCGATCAACGCTTGTCATCTGAACTAGCATAAGAAGTTGCACTTCAATCCTCTTTTGATATGCGATATACAAGAATATTTATCAAACAATCGCTACGTGTTGAAATTTTATCTGAAGAATGTTTATTTATCCTGTCCGATCATGTTTCCTGTGCGGTTATCTTCTATCTGGAATTATTGCACCACGTGACAGCGGAACAGCGCATGCGTGAGTTCTGAACGCACTCGCAGTATATAAAAGCGTAGCGGCGTACAGTATGTTCCAGTAAAATTTGATTTGGCGTGGGAGTCTATGCGAACTCCGTGCTGCACGCTGCCTAATGAAATTGTTTCGGAAATTCGGTGCTCTTTGAAGTAAATTATCTCGGACTGTGTAGTGATCATTCGTTTCCAAGAAACCCGCTCGTTTCTTTGCAGCTATGTTGCCGTCGTGGTTTGGGTAAGTCTTGAAAACAATACTACAAATAATTCTTAAATCGCTGGGTTGCAAAACTCATTGCCATAAAAAGCAGGGTTATAGGTATAGGATTTATCTATAATGCTTCAAAAATGAAACGACAAAAAAAAGTCGAGATTTAGGCGCCAAAAGCAGTTCAAATTGAAAAACCAAATACTTACACTTTTTTTTGTATTAACATTATCGTCAAATTAGATGTGAAAATAGTATTTAGCAAGTATCTAGGACCTAGGTATTTATTTTTCGAGGAAACTAGTAATGTTGTAATACTTGGCTGAAGATTTTACCTCTTGGATAGTTTCTTTCTACAGTTGATAAAATCAAGTGCAACGCGTGAATGCTTTCGAAAAAGAGTGAAAATAACTGTCCCTCGCGCACATTCGTAAATAACCGACACAATCAACTGTTCGGTTTTCCGAACGACTTAACGCTCGCGCCCGAACGACTCAACGCTCGCGCGGTTTCATATTCAATGAAGACAGTTTCAAAGATGTTCACCACTAATTATAGAGGTGGATAGGATTGTAGATTATAAACGCTCGACAACTGAGCTCATTTTAGCGTCATTATAGACGCCTGACAACTAAGGCTATTTTGATTATGAATGCGCAGAATAATGAACGCAATTTTTATCGACCGACGAGAATATTCGGTTCACAAATTGCGCGCAAAATGATATAACGAATAGTGAATAAAAACACTGCATTCCGGTTAATACCAGTTTAAACTCGTTCAAACGGGGATGGCATATTTCGTTCGCGTTACCCCTCCCCCCCCTGTCGCCCACGCGCTTAGTCATCCCTGACACGTTAAGTCAAGTTCACACGCTGTATTCCGGTTAATTTAAGTTCCTTCAAACGAGAAAGGCATATTTCGTTCGCCCCACTCCTGCCCACAGACTTCGTCATCCCTGACACGTTAAGTCAAGTTCACACGCTGTATTCCGGTTAATACCAGTTTAAACTCCTTCAAACGAGAAAGGCATATTTCGTTCGCCCCACTCCTGCCCACAGACTTCGTCATCCCTGACACGTTAAGTCAAGTTCACACGCTGTATTCCGGTTAATACCAGTTTAAACTCCTTTAAACGATTTTGGCACCTCCGTTCGTCCCTTCCCCCCTCACGCCCTAATGCTAGTCATCTCGGACACATTTCACGCGGGGACAATATTCAGGACAAGACATATTGTATTGCCTAACGCGTGAACAGTTTTAATGCTAGGACAATACAAATAATGCTGCAAGATATTGTCTTGGGTAGATCCGGGCTACTCAGAAGACAATGGAGATGGACACTGCAAAACTTGGCCGCTAGAGGCGCCGGCTATATAACCACTTTGGTCTGTGGACAGTTCATAGTAGTGTGTACAGAATAAGTTTGCCGATGTGGATATGTTTACCAATGTTCAAATCATAGAGGTTTTGTCTTCTAAAGTGTGTGTGTTTTAAAGACCACCAACAGCTAAGGTTATTTGGGCCTAGCACCAATTCATATTTTCAATTCATTATTTTGTTTAATAATAAATTGAAAATCCAATTGACACTTTTATTAGCTCTAGGGCTATAACCCGGGAACTGGGGACTTGTAATACAGGAACCATATAGCAACGCCATGTAAACAACAGCATTACTACACGGTCGGCTATTCTCAAGCCCTTTGTCTTCTAAAGGATCCGAAACTGAAAAGAAGTGGTTACATGCTTGATTTCTCGCGCGTTTTTAGCGCGGTAAACATATTCGTTCCTACATCCACGCACGGATCCTTCAATTCGCGCGGCTGCCGCTACTCGACCATCGAAAAATAGAACCGGGCGGTCTTATTTACTATGACGTTCGCCGTGCCTTGACTGCGTTCAATAATTTGTTTTGTCGAGACCGCACGTTTCGGACGTGTAACAATGGAAACATATTGCTTCTTCGACTTCAATCTTTGAAATGAGGCGTGTGTAAACACCGTGTATTTTTCCGCGATTCAAAATGCGCGGTCGCTAACACGCGCATTCCGCCGTGTCTGAACGAGCCTTTAACCGATTCGGACTGCATGTTCAAACGATTTAATAGTTTTTTTGTGTAGCGGTCATTTGGTATTCGGTAAACCAATGAAGATATTATATTAAATAGATTTATACGGCTGTTTTGCAATTGAAAATTTTTATTGGATGAGCAGTCAATTATATAATTGATTCCTGCAAATATCGGAAAAAATCATTTTGACAACCATATAGTCACAGTCAGGACTCTAACCTGAGCCTTTCCACTATCGCGGCGAAATGAGCTTACAATTACTCAACCGTGACATAATTACCAATTTAACATTCTCCATATATGCAAAGGAATCAATAGATTTCCACTACATGCAAGTGTTATTAATTATAGTTAGGTTGTAGATGTGAATCATCACCTACATGAATAGCTCTCGCTACGACGATGGTTCACACCTACAACCTTTGTATTTTAAAGACCACCAACAGCTAAGGTTATTTGGGCCTAGCACCAATTCATATTTTCAATTCATTATTTTTTTTTTTTTTAAATAATAAATTGAAAATCCAATTGACACTTTTACCAGCTCTCGGGCTAGAACTCGGGAACTGAGGACTTGTAATAGAGGAACCATAGCAACGCCATGTAAACAACAGCGCCGCTACACTCTCGGCTATTCTCAAGCCCCACACCTACAACCTAGCTATAATTAATAACACTCGCATGTAGTGGAAATCTATTGATTCCTTTGCATATATATGGAGAATGTTAGATTGGTAATCATGTCACGGTTGAGTAATTGTAAGCTCATTCCATCCCGATAGTGGAAAGACTCAGGTTAGAGTCCTGACTGTATGGTTGTCAAAATGATTTTTTCCGATATTTACAGGAATCAATTATGTAATTGGCTGCTCTTCCAATAAAGATTACCGATGAAGATGTATTTATTCATCACCTACATGAATAGCTCTCGCTACGACGATGGTTCACACCTACAACCTAGCTATAATTAATAACACTCGCATGTAGGGGAAATCTATTGTTTCCTTTGCATATATGGAGAATGTTAGATTGGTAATCATGTCACGGTTGAGTAATTGTAAGCTCATTCCGTCCCGATAGTGGAAAGGCTCAGGTTAGAGTCCTGACTGTATGGTTGTCAAAATGATTTTTTCCGATATTTACAGGAATCAATTATGTAATTGGTTGCTCTTCCAATAAAAATTACCAATGAAGATGTATTTATGTGGATGTGGCGACCGATTAGTTTTTTTTTTGTATTCACCGCATACAATGATAATGTTGCGGTTGTCATAAACTCATAAACGGTGTTAGTGACCGAAGCGGTGATTTTATAACATACTGTGACGGCAGTATCGTGTAAACGTTTTAAATGTGCATACGCGACGGCAGATACGGAAAAACAACCGATTCGGATTTCGATGCAGTGTGAACGTAGTGCCAAGTGTTAGCACGGCTGCCAAATTGGGGGATTTCCTCCCAAACTTGGTAGTTTTTTATACAGTCCGTGAGAAATTTGGGGGATAACTTTTCATGGGGTATTTTTGACGGTTTTTAATTTTCACTGGCGATAAAGGAATTGTGATCATGAAAGCTTGATAACGCCCTTGTAAAATCTATTTATCTCACTCTCACAACAGAAATTATTACGTAGTTTTTTTTTTAATTACTCTGAGAGGAGCGATTTGTGACCCTTGAAAGTATTTCAATTGGTAGGTGAATTTCTACGAAGTAGCATAGGATCAGATCCTATGCTACTTTGAAGAAATTCACAGCTACCAATTGAAATACTTTCGAAGTAGCATAGGACCAGAAATAAATCTTATGCTACTTCGAAGAAATTGAAAAATTATTACTTCAATTATTTTTGAAGGGTCGCGGGGATTCCCAGCATTACTGTCACAGTATGAGTATTGCTGAAATATATTTTAGGTTATGTTGTCTTCCTAAATAATATTTAGGTAATTTGTTTATATTTCAATAAATTAAGATTAGGAATGCTTTTCATATTTTAGGTTTTTTTTAAATATGTTAATTTTGGGAGATTTTTTAAAATACCTGAAAAAACGGAAAGCTGAGAAAAAAAATTCATAGATTTCGCAATCCTTGCAATCATCGAGGACATTGGAAATGATAACAGCATATATGAAACATAATTAACTGTTTATTATACACACAATATTTATCAATGCACTGTTTAGTTTTGTCAGGAATAACTCTATTATTCTTCTGTTATATACGCGTTCACTTTTGCTTGATTACTTAACTTTTAAATGGATTTTTCTACAGTATTTATTAACATTTGCTCAAAAATAACACCGCAGATCGTCGCAAATATCTCTTAATTAACTAGACATGATATAAAACACATTTCGAAAAAATTGCACTTGTTCAATTTTGCATGATTGCTCCTCACTTGATCGCCACACCGTTGTCTTTTGGCCTTGAACGAAAACTCGTAACTCTGCCCCCATATACGAACATAAACATTTCCAATGTTAAAACGGAGATTTTTTAATAAATATAGTGATTTTGGGGAATTACTCGGTATCGTTTGGGGGATATTTAGCAAAGCGATCTGGCAACCCTGTGTGTTAGTGGACGTGTTACTAATCATAAATACCTCTGAGTAAGTAGAAGTACTAATTAACATAGCGATGATTCAGTCCTGCATACAGTATGATAGGAAAACATATGACAATTTAAATAAACAAAAGCGGATGTTTAATAAACAATTGCCAGATGTTTATTTAAGATAATAAAACAATTGCCAGATGTTTCAAAGGGTCCATAAAGAAGCTATACAGTCGGGTCGGGTAAGGAGCTGTAGGGGTAAGAATTTCCAAGAAATTACATACTCCCACTATTACTAAAGTTTGCGTCTCAAGAGACTAGGGGTAACGATTTGCAAGCCTGTAAAGAAGATATATAGACGGCTCGATTAAGGGGCTGTAGGGGTAAGAATTTCCAAGAAATTGCATACTCCCACTATTACTAAAGTTTGCGTCTCAGGAGACTGTAGGGGTAACGATTTGCAAGCCTATAAAGAAGATATATAGACGGCTCGATTAAGGGGCTGTAGGGGTAAGAATTTCCAAGAAATTACATACTCCCACTATTACTAAAGTTTGCGTCTCAAGAGACTAGAGGTAACGATTGGCAAGCCTGTAAAGAAGATATATAGACGGCTCGATTAAGGGGCTGTAGGGGTAAGAATTTCCAAGAAATTACATACTCCCACTATTACTAAAGTTTGCGTCTCAAGAGACTAGGGGTAACGATTGGCAAGCCTGTAAAGAAGATATATAGACGGCTCGATTAAGGGGCTGTAGGGGTAAGAATTTCCAAGAAATTACATACTCCCACTATTACTAAAGTTTGCGTCTCAGGAGACTAGGGGTAATGATTTGCAAGCCTGTAAAGAAGATATATAGACGACTCGAGTAAGGGGCTGTAGGGGTAAGAATTTCCAAAAAAATTTCCAAGAAGTTACATACTATATTATTGTTAACACAACCCGGGCCCAAGAGTCAAAGGGGCCTTGAAACGTGAATTAATCAATTAAGGAAAGCAATAATAAGAAGGCGTTGAAGAATATTTCGCCTGGGCGCCCGGATAGCTAAAGCCGACGCTGACGAAGGGCTTGAGAATAGCCGAGCTTGTAGCAATGCTGTTGTTTACATGGCGTTGCTATGGTTCTTCTAATACAAGTCCCCAGTTCCCGGGTTCTAGTCCGAGAGCTGATAAAAGTGTCAATTGGATTTTCAATTTATTGTTAAAAAAAATAATGAATTGAAAATATGAATTGGTGCTAGGCCCAAAGAACCTTAGCTGTTGGTGGTCTTTAAAACACAATTTAACAATTTTCGACGCTGACGAAACATGTTGATGAAAAGACCTGACGATACTACCCTCACTCATCTGCACTGTTGACGTATGGATGTGTGTGTGTGTGTACAGTCGACGCGACTAAATCCACCGGTTGTTAATGTTTTGTGCATTCTTATATACGTAGATTATAAACAATAAAAAATGGTGGAACCTTTGGTGTAAAGATACGAAATGTTACAATTACCACAAAACACCAAACCATAACAAACACTCTCGACGTACGTTTCGCCAACCAAGTTGGCATCATCAGGAGATGATTAAAACTTTAATCATCTCCTGATGATGCCAACTTGGTTGGCGAAACGTACGTCGAGAGTGTTTGGTATGGTTTGGTGTTTTGTGGTAATTGTAACATTACGTAGATTATACATATTCGTGTTTGTAATAACTCAAGCGACTAGAAGTTTCACTTCTGTAATGTGTAGTATAAACTACGCGGTCAATTTTTTTGTTATGTTATGTGCTGTCTTTTTAAAAAACTTAGTCCGTATTATTCCAGTTTTTCGGTTATTCGAGGTAGATTCGGTCCACAATAGCTCGTAAAATCGAGGCTCTACTGTACGTATGGCGTTTTATTTATTTATCTCCGCAAGTGATTTTATAAGGCGTGGCCTTAAAAACACTTTTTAATAGTCTCATCGACTTTATTTTTAATATAAATAAAGTAGCGTAATCTTCAACTATACACTCATGGACTGCTCGGACGTGACGCGTATAACCAACATATCAATACACAACGGTCCAATCTTCACTTGATTAGATGCGCAGACGCGTACGTGCGCAACGACTCCTAACTTTCGAATTTACACTCATAAACTGCTCTAACGTGACGCGTAACCAACATATCAATACACAACGGTCCAATCTTCACTTGATTAGGTGCGCAGACGCGTACATGCGCAACTACCCATCAGTATTTTTAATTTACACTCATAGACTGCTCAAACGTGACGCGTAACCAACATATCAATACACAACGGTCCAATCTTCACTTGATTAGGTGCGCAGACGCGTACATGTGCAACTACCCATCAAACTTTTTAATTTACACTCATGGACTGCTCAAACGTGACGCGTAACCAACATATCAATACACAACGGTCCAATCTTCACTTGATTAGGTGCGCAGACGCGTACATGCGCAACTACCCATCAATATTTTTAATTTACACTCATAGACTGCTCAAACGTGACGCGTAACCAACATATCAATACACAACGGCCCAATCTTCACTTGATTACGTGCGCAGACGCGTACATGCGCAACTAGGTACTCATTTAACTTTTGAATTTATAAATATTGCAGTGGTTGTCGAATTCATAAACATGAGGGCGCTACTTTTGAAATTTATAATATTTGATGATGAAAGCAGTTTTATGATGTCACATATAATATGTTTACCACCACGGTATCAGGGATGTGAAAAAATAATCGATTTTTATATTAATCGATTATTTTTTTCTTATAATCGATTTTTAACAATCGATTTTTTTAATAATAATAATCGATTTTTTATAAATCGATTAATTTTTTAATAATAATAATCGATTTTTTATAAATCGATTATATAAATTACACTTTTAAATCGATTATATAAATTACACTTTTTTCATTTATTTTTATTTTTTTTATTAATATTAATATTAAGAAAGAATATAGGCTTTGGGAAAACCAATGCAGCCAACATTTACAAATAACACGTTTTAATCGATTTTTGTAAACAACGCCATCTGTGCGACGGATGAAAAAACGTAAAATAAGTTCAATACACGTAAACTAATCAGTCGGAAAACGGCGCCATCTGTATGACTGTTTTCGAATAATAGAAAAAATCGATTTTTCCACAAAAATCGATTATTTCTTCAAAAATCGATTTTTTACAAATCGATTTATATTGAAAAGAGAAAAATCGATTATTAAATAATCGATTTATATTGAAAAGAGAAAAATCGATTATTAAATAATCGATTTTTTTTACTCAATGTCACATCCCTACACGGTATTAATAATAAATCGAAAAACCAGTTAGTTCTCGGAATAGAGTCTGCGACTGGAGGCCCGTAAAAGACGGTGTTCGTCGTTTCGACCAGCGGTCAGACTAATAAAAAAGAGGGAATGGCAAGTTCGGCTCGTGGGTGGTACGTTTTCTCAGAATTCAGATTTTAGAGAGCTAAAACAGGCGCTATAGAGTTGCATCGTCTGTCACAATTCGACATTTTTTGGGTTGACATAGTTTACTGGGAAACCGAAACGAAAATCCTTATAGCCCGGAAGTTAGCGTTGCATTTTAGGTAGTATTTTAATTATTGTTAGTTTTAATCTATTTATTATCAGTTTTTTATGTATTCTTTTTAGTGTATTTGCCATAATATGGCACATACACTATTGGCGTCGGTCGGATGGCGGGACCTAGGGGTCGGACCAAAATTTCTCGACGTTTCATAGCCTCCTGAACAATTTGGCACCATTTTTGAAAATGTTTATATATATATATGTATGTATATATTTATATATATATATATATTTATATATATATTTTTTTATATATATATATATATATGTGTGTGTACACGATAACTCTCGACAGACTTAATCGATTGAAACGAAATTTGGTACACACATTGGAACCCATCACCGCAAGAAGCCTATTTAAAATGGGCCCGATCGGACCATTTTCAGGGTTGTATTTAGGGGTTCCAAAAAGTTTTTGGGCCCAAAAATACCGAAAAATTTGTCAGAATCGTTTCAAAATTGAAATTTAACTCTTTAGTAAAGATTAAAACGTGCTGCTAAAATTTTAATAAAATCGGCCCGACAGGACCGGACTTTCAAATTTTGGAAAACACTAGTTTGTTGATACGGATTTACTTATGGAAGGGTGTATTTAATGTGGTACAGAGGTTGCATTGATAATAATATTGAAATTAAGAAAAAAATATTATTTTAAGGGATGTATTAAGGGGTTAAATTTTTTATTTTGTCCAAAAACAAACTTAAGTTCACGTATTAAAGCCACAAGGCCTGTATTAGCAAATACACTATATTGTCGGCAGGGTTTGTCACTGCGACCCGAGTTTTTTTTTATATCTGTTGTATATCTAAAATGTCGGACGTGTCAGGAATTTTATCCGTTTATAGACAAAATAAATTATTATTATTATTACGCCGATAGATTGTTATCTTTTTCGATAAATCTGGTATGACTTACAAGTAAACCAAGCGTCAGCTGACGCACCCGCGGTGGGTGTCGGTGTGAGAGGCTGCGAAAGTGGTAAAAAAAATAGTTTTAAGTAATAATAATAATAATTTATTGACCAAAAAAACAAGATCAAAAGGGGTAAACGAGTTCAGCATGAAATGCTGGTTTTCAACTCACCGGCTGAAACTTTTTATAAATAGTTGACATCATGGTGAGTTGAAAAAAATTGTCAGCTGCATCGTGAAGGAACTTGTAAAATAACACGTAAAATATTACGCATTTCACTTTTTTGCACTGACAGCAGCTGAGACAATTCTACTAAGTCTTGTTCCCACGGGAAACGGAATAGTAGTTGGGAACATTTTCCACGCGAGTCCAACTCGCACTTGACCGATTTTTTCACATGCAATGCAACAGATGTCCACGATGCAAAATAACAAATGACGCACGCCAACATTATGTCCGTATGACTCTATCGACTTTTTACTATAAATGCCCGCATTACTGATTGACAATAAGTTCAACTGTTTAATGACCAGACACTTATAGATCGAGAGCTAGTGACAATTTCTTGGTGTTATCTATTCAAGGCCTTATTTTTGTAGATGTTGAGGGAGGCATATTAAATTGCCCTGAGTAAGGGATTTTGCTAGATAGCGGTATAGGAGAGATGCAGACCGCCCCCAACATGTAACAAAAAAAATTGTCACAATTATTATTGGTAAATGATAAAATCAATCGATTTAAAACCCCTTATATCCACACCATATTATTCACATAACAATTAGAGGTGAAAATAATAAATATCTCAGACAGCTATGCTGCCATGATTTTTGAGCTATATCTAAGAAAAAATCAAATGACCACTGACAATTATTATTGCTTCAAGGCTGAAATTGTTTGTATAGCTTGTCAGTGACCCAATAATGCCATTATAATTTTGCAGATCGATTGGTCAGTATTAAAGAGGTGGTAGATCACCCTAAATGTGTCATGTACCTGATGAAATATGAATTATTAGTTCAAGATTCAAATTTTAATATGTTGTTACGGTGACTGTTTTAAGCATATATTTCAATTTGCAGAACAAAATGTCGGTATTAACCCCCTTGCAGAACGATATAAACACCTAGGCGAGCAAGTTACCAACATTTTGTTCTGCAAATTGAAATATATGTTAACATTCTCCTTATATGCTTCGGAATGAATAGATTTTCACTACATGCATATAAGGAGAATGTTAGATTAGTAATCATGTCACGGTTGAGTAATTGTAAGCCCATTCTGCCGCGAAAGTGGAAAGGTTCAGGTTAGAATCCTGACTGTGACTATGGTTGGTAAAATGATTTTTTCCGATATTTTTGGAATCAATATTATATAATTGGCTGCTTTCCAACAAAAAATTTCAATTGCAATTCAGCCGTTTCTATCAATTTAAATCATTTTGGTTTGAAATTTTTTTGACAGATTCCATTGTTACCCTAGAGTAGGTACCTAACCCTTTTCAGGTAAAGACTTAATAACTGATTATGTTTAATATATTATACCTGTTATATAAATTGTGATAAACAGATAACGTCTTAAAACTTTGGTTATTCAAGTCTTTACCTGAATTTGGAAATGTTTTAGATTTTAGAAGAATGCAGGGGGTACCTATTCTGTGATATCACTTGTAGGAGTTGTTATAACTTATTCAGAGTATCAAACCGAAACTGGGCTTGAGAAAGGCCGAGAGTGTAGCAATGCTGTTGTTGACATGGCGTTGCTATGGTATTACAAGTTCCCAGTTGCCGGGTTCTAGCCCGAGAGCTGGTAAAAGTGTCAATTGAATTTTCAATTTATTATTAAAAAAAATTGTGAATTGAAAATATGAATTGGTGCTGGGCCTAAATAACCTTAGCTGTTGGTGGTCTTTTAAACGGAAACTATTGATATTTGATTTCGGGTTTTGAGACTATAATATTGAGACCTAGCGAGATCGTTTTTTTGCCCCCCGAAACCCCTTTTCGGTAATTTTGATCAAAATCGTTAGAGCCGTTTTCGAGAAAAAATTTACATATCTTCTATATATATAAAACAGTTCCGTTACTGACTGACTGACTGACTGATTGACTGACAGACAACGCCCAGGTCAAACCGCTAAAGATATAAACTTGAAATTTGGACAGTAGGTTCCTTTTGTGACGTAGGCACCCACTAAGAAAGGATTTTTCGAAATTCAACCCCTAAAGGGATTAAACAGGGGATGGAAGTTGATATGGAAATTCGTCATTTTTGAAGTTAGAAGCATGAAATTTTGTACATGGGTGTCTTATATAACGTAGATGAGCACTAAGAATTTTTTTTTTGAAAATTCATCCCCTAAGGGGGTTAAAAAGGGGATGAAAGTTTGTATGAAAGTTCGTCAATTTTGATGTTAGAAGCATGAAATTTTGCACAGGAGTTCCTTATATAACGTAGGTGAGCAATAAGAAAGGATTTTTAAAAATTCATCCCCTAAGGGGGTTAAATAGGGGATGAAAATTTGTATGGAAGTTAGTCATTTTTGAAGTTAGAAGAATGAAATTTTGTACATGAGTTCCTTATATAACGTAGGTGAGCAATAAGAAAGGATTTTTAAAAATTCATCCCCTAAGGGGGTTAAATAGGGGATGAAAGTTTGTATGGAACTTAGTCATTTTTGAAGTTAGAAGAATGAAATTTTGCACAGGAGTTCCTTATATAACGTAGGTGAGCAATAAGAAAGGATTTTTAAAAATTCATCCCCTAAGGGGGTTAAATAGGGGATGAAAATTTGTATGGAAGTTATTTTTGAAGCGAGTGAGTAATGTATTAATAAAATTTGAGCGTGTAAACACCACCAGCCCGGCATCGCTTCGCAGGAGGAGAATTTCTCGCGGGGGGGAGGGACAATAAAACATAAATCGAAATATACGTGGGCAAAGCCACGGGTAACGGCTAGTATATTATATACAAGATTAGCTCGTTAAATAACATAGGATAAAAACTATTCAGATGTTTTAGATACAATCAGGCCCGGATTAAGGGCGGAGCGGTTGGATCGATCGCTCCAGGGCCCCGCGATCAAGGGGGCCCCACAAGACTTTTAATAACTAAATCTTCTTTTTTAATGGTTTTCCCAGCTCCAGGGCCTCCAGTGGCCTTAATCGGGGCCTGGATACAATAGTAGTACAATAATTCATATAGTAACAACAAATTATGCCACTATTTTGCAGAGATTCACATGAATCTGTGCGCAGACCTGAGTTGATGAAAGAAAAATATAAGCATTGAAAAAGAAAAAAAATTCATAGATTTCGCAATCCTTGCAACCATTGAGGACATTGGAAATGATAACAGCATATATGAAACATAATTAACTGTTTATTATACACACAATATTTATCAATGCACTGTTTAGTTTTGTCAGGAATAACCCTATTATTCTTCTGTTATATACGCGTTCACTTTTGCTTGATTACTTAACTTTTAAATGGATTTTTCTACAGTATTTATTAACATTTGCTCAAAAATAACACCGCAGATCATCGCAAATACCTCTCAATTAACTAGACATGATATAAAACACATTTCGAAAAAATTGCACTTGTTCAATTTTGCATGATTGCTCCTCACTTGATCGCGACACCTTTGTCTTTTGGCCTTGAACGAAAACTCGTAACTCTGCCCCCATATACGAACATAAACATTTCCAATATTAAAAAACAACAATAAAAAACAAAACATTTTAAACAGAAAATTGTTAGTACGATTAAAGTATCGCAATTAATATAGTAGTACCTAACTTAAAATTAGCTCTCGCAGGTAGTGATATTTCAGTGACAAATTGCTTCATTAGGAAATAATTGATTGTTTAAAAACGTGTCACTGTAGAGTAATTGTCAACTCAGCCACCGCGAAAGTGGAAGTTTCGGGTTAGAGTCCCGACGGTGACATAGGTTTGAAAAATGAATTTTTCCTTTGTCGCATTATATTGTTACGTCATTATGGGTGGTTTAAACACGAATGCAAACTTTGTATTTATTTGTAAAACATTTTAAATTTTTTTTACCAAATTTGCCAATAAGTAATATTTTTACCTGAACGCGGGACTGAATTCGACTCCGCAGGTCAGATTTAACTCTGATAGGAATTCGAGTGTTGGATTAGTGATCATAAAATTGAATGCAGGTATTATGGTATACAGGGTGTCCAAGTTGACGTGGGCTAACATGGGTAACTTTGTTATTAGTGGAGATAGAAAGTCGGTTAAATGGGCAAAGTAGTGCAGAATTATGTGCTCATAAACGTCCCGTCGAAAAAACAATTGAATTTTGACACCCTATGGATTTATTTAGAAAATAGTTAAAATTGCCGTTTTTGAAAACTGGCCATAACTTTTTTATTTATGAAGATATCTGAAAATTTCTTTAACCATTTTTTGATAACTTTTTATGATCTTTTCAGTGGCGTAGGTTTAATTTTTTTATATCCACTACATAATGAGATATTGACATGAACTTTGGTTTTTCTTATGGACGCCATTTTGGATTTTTAGATATTCGAATTCTGCTTATTTTTCTGATTAATTTGGTGTATCATATGCTACATTTAAAAAAATGCAATTAACGTCCCATATTAGAGGCACTATAAAAACAACTGACAGTCAAATTATATTTCAGTTCTGCCAAACTACGATTTATTATTAATTTTACACTTAAAATGTTCGCACTACTTAATTATAACTTGATTGTCAGTTGTTTTTAATGTCTCTTATATGGGACGGTAATTGCATTTTTTTTAAATGTAGCATATGAGACACCAAATTAATCAGAAAAATAAGCAGAATTCGAATATTTAAAAATCCAAAATGGCGTCTATAAGAAAAACCAAAGTTCATGTCAATATCTCATTATGTAGTGGATATAAAAAAATTAAACCTACGCCACTGAAAAGATCATAAAAAGTTATCAAAAAATGGTTAAAGAAATTTTCAGATATCTTCATAAATAAGAAAGTTATGGCCAGTTTTCAAAAACGGCAATTTTCACTATTTTCTAATTAAATCCAAAGGGTGTCAAAATTTAATTGTTTTTTCGACGGGACGTTAATGAGCACACAATTCTGCACTACTTTGCCCATTTAACCGACTTTCTATCTCCACTAATAACAAAGTTACCCATGTTAGCCAACGTCAACTTGGACACCCTGTATAAAGGACTACCTTGACGGGAATTCGTGTGCATCTCATAGTGGGTTCTCTGTTTTAGTCTTCTGTGCACATCAGAGGCCAAGTTACCTTAGCCGAGTTGTACGCAACGCATAATAATTCTCGATATTAATAATATTATAATTACAGCGTATGAGTTGCATAAGTAAACGTTTTCCGTTTCATATAATATACATAATACATGTGTGTGTGTGTGTTTGTGTGTGTACCTTTGTTTCTTGAGTTGTGATTGGTCGGCGGCACATTCTAACGACATGTTATTGTACGATTTGTTTACATCTACTTCGTCTTGAAAATGAATAGAGTTACTACATATAATATAGCTATTGCTATTTCATTAATTATTATTATTATTATAAGGTTTAAATTTATAGATTTATACGACTGAATTGAAAATGTTTGTTGGAAAGCAGCCAATTATATGTCGCTAGTACGAAGATTCACTTCTACAATCTAGCTATAATGAATTAACACTCGCATATAGTGAAAATCAATTGATTCCGAAGCATATAAGGAGAATGTTACATTAGTAATCATGTCACGGTTGTGTAATTGTAAGCTAATTCCGCCGCGAGAGTGGAAAGGTTCGGGTTTGAATCCTGACTATGACTATGGTTGGTAAAATGATTTTTCCGATATGTTTGGAATCAATTATATAATTGGCTGCTTTCCAACAAAAAATTCTATATAAGGTTTGTTCGAACACACCCCCAAATCAGTTTGTGAATTGTCGAGTGGTTGCGCAGAGCGATAGTACCTTTCCAACTTTCGCTCTGCGCATAGCGCATGTACCCGACTGTTTACAAACTGGTTTGGTAGTGTGTTGGAACATATAGACCGAGAGCTAGTGACATTTTTTTGGTGTTATTTATTCAAGGCCTTATTTTTGTGAAGATGTTGAGGGAGGCATATTAAAGTGCTCTGAGTAAAGGATTTTGCTAGACAGCGGTATGGGAGGGATGTAGACTGCCCCCAACATGTAACAAAAAAATGGTCACAATTATTATTGCTTCAAGGCTGAAATTGTTTGTATAGCTTGTCGGTGACTCAATAATGCCATTATAATATTTGCGGATCGATTGGTCAGTCAGTGATCACCCTAAACGTGTCATGTACCCGACTAAATTTATATTATTAGTTCAAGGTTCAAATTGTTACGGCGACTGTTTCAAGCATATATTTCAATTTGCAGACGAAAATGTCGGTATTAACCCCCTTGCAGAACGATATAAACACCTATTTGAGCAAGTTTCCCTCTAAGAGAGGGTGTTAATACCGACATTTTCGTCTGCAAATTGAAATGCATATATGCTTAATTATTATTATTACTGTACACTATTTCGGGATGAACTATAGTGCTGCTAACATATCCAGACACTTTTTTGTAACCATGATCATCTTTCTTAAAACCTAGATGCTTGACGCTGGAATTATTTTGCTTTGTATCATTGACAATTATGTAACTGCTTATTTGTGTTAAAAAAGCCTATAGACTGTTCATATGCTGTATAAACTAGTGACGTAACGATTTGCATTCGCAGAAAAACGCGAACATTTTATGCATGAAAAAATCTTACGAAATCGATTAAAATGGACAATTTCGAAGAAAACAACATAATTTTGTAAAAAAATATATATGAGCACTGTGGTTGGAATATAAACAAAATAAAATATAGTTACTTCTTACC
Source organism: Mongoloraphidia duomilia (assembly GCA_039654895.1). Classification (NCBI taxonomy): domain Eukaryota; kingdom Metazoa; phylum Arthropoda; class Insecta; order Raphidioptera; family Raphidiidae; genus Mongoloraphidia; species Mongoloraphidia duomilia. Next base: position 2,195,311 of record CM077524.1, read on the forward strand.
ACAACAGTTTTATTGATGGATGTACATTTCGAAAGCTAAGCTTTCATCTTCAGCGAACACTACATGTAGTGTTCGCTGAAGATGAAAGCTTAGCTTTTGAAATGTACGTCCATCAATAAAACTGTTGTGGTAAGAAGTAACTATATTTTATTTTGTGTTTATAATTTTGTAACATTATTATTTTCAAGTATAATTTTTTTCATTTTCTTTTATATCTTAAATAATAATCTTAAAAGAAAATGAAAAAAATTGTACTTGAAAATAATAATGTTACAAAATTATGTTGTTTTCTTCAAAATTATCCATTTTAATCGATTTCGTATGATTTTTTAGATAGAAATTCTCATACGATTTTTTTATGACAAGCAATCGACTAAACACGGGATATTAAGTTTTAAACGGTTTTTTAACTCGCTTATCAGTGTACCTAACTAAATCGTACCAATTTTCGTTGAAAGTAGGTACTAAGTGCTATTATCTCGAATTTCTGCTCGATAGCATAGATAGAGTAGGGGAGTCATAGGCACAAGTGTAAGGGACAGTGCCACGTTGGAAAAGAGAGATAGAAAACGAATAGGTTCTCTTTTCCTTGTTTTCTGACGCATTTATGAATTTAAAAATGTATAGTATAGGTATTGTTAATTCTGTAACCATGGTTATGTATTTGTGATAGAAAAAGACAGAAGAGCACGTCTATTCTCCATCTCTATTTTTTGCATCGACATTTTTTTGGGTGGCTTCCCTCTTCTATCTATGATATCTCTACGGACACTTCATTAGTACATCTGATAAGCTTCTTTTAACCTCATTCGATGGGTACGAGGAAAATAATTTTCATTTCTACTGTCCATATCGATACTAGCATGTTAAAAAATCATCATTCGTTACATCACTAGTATAAAGGTCGATTTATACATATCAGTGTCGTGTCAGGTCCGTGCCTCGACAGAGCCGGACAAAAAAATTAAAGCATTACTTGTCGACGATATTACTCCGTGCCCTGACGTGACACAACAAAGGCCGATTTATATTATCCGATCAGACACGGGGCGGGAACGTAGCGTTTCCGACAAGACAAACATTTGACATGCATTTTAAATAGGAATATTTATACTTAGCGTATCCGGTCCGTTCAGACACGTTGCGTATCATTCACGTACTGCCGGCGAGAATGTTTTGTCTGATACGTTACGCGTCTGAGCATGTCCGAATACGTCTGAAACGGTACGTACGCAGTGTTGCCAACGATCAAAAGTGGCTCCCACTAGATGACAGATTGAAAACCACCAGAAAACCACTAAATTTGAAAATGCGAGTGTAGCGACGTAGCGAGCAAAAATGTCATTGACAATAAGCAAAATTAGAAAAAATTGTTTGGACAAATACATTTTTTTTAAATAATTATTAACATTTCTTGAGCATAATATTTCAAGTCCCAATTTCTATATAAAAATACATTATTTTTCTTTTCAGATTCATAATATTGATGGTAAATTTGTCATAAAATGTGTATTCAAATTCTTTAAAAGTGACTAATTTTTTACTTATAAAAAATCAGAAAAAAAATTGCGTAAACAACTACATTATTTCCTGATTGAAATTGATTTTTTATAAAAAATAAATACATATAGAAACATGCCGCGTGACGTCATCCGCACTGAGAACGACATTGTGCGGAGAAATTCAAACTTTGAAGTAGTAGTAGTAGTAGCAGCATAACTTTGTTGTTTTTAAAGATATTTCAAAAATTCTTTCGGCATTAATTTTGTAATTTTTGTAATTTTTAGAACTATGATTTAAGACAAAAAAATAAAAAATGAAAACTTCCTGGTTGTCGATGACAACCTAAGCTTATTTTTAATAATGGGGTATTTTGAATCGATTATTATAATATCTCGAGATGTTATTCAAAATCTTTCGAAAGTTTTTTAGACCTTTAAAAATATCTTTGCACAATGAACTTGCAGTGTAAAGTCTTTTGCAATGAAGATTGCCAAGCATTATTTCACAGATTATAGTGAATACTTTCGTCTTTTATCTTCCTCTGTGCAATGAAGCACTGCATGCAGGTGATTCTCTCAGGTTCTAACAAAAGTTGAATATTGAATATTTCAATGTGACTAGTAAATTACACCTCCTTGGTAAATTCAAGTTGTCAGTACTCTCAGTTGTCGCGTCTCACTTAATTGTCATTAGTTTCAAATTTCAGTGTTACCAAACTAACATAAGAAATTTAAATATTCCAAAAAAATTTAACACCAATTTTAATTACGAATAACTGAAAATACTCCAATACCACCAGATCTCACCAGAAAATTTCACAATACCACCAGAAATCCCACTGCCACTAGATGACAAATTTTTGCCACTAAGTAGGTAGCTGATTCCACCAGATCTAGTGGGAATCCCACCAAGTTGGCAACGCTGTACGTACGTATAGTATCTATACGTTATGTTCAGACAGTAAAGTAATAAGTTTAGAGTGATCGCGTTAAATTCTCTCGGTATGGATCACGAAAAACTTATCGAAAGTGTTAAAAACATGTAATTTTTATACAATCAAGAAGATAAAAGACACTGCGACAATGAACACCAAAATGACAATGACGACAATATTTTTGTTTTTAGTGTATTTGCCATATGGCACATACACTATTGGCGTCGGTCGGATGGCGGGACCTAGGGGTCGGAACAAAATTTCTCGACGTTTCATACCCTCCTGAACACTTTGGCACCATTTTTAAAAATGTTTATATATATATGTATGTATATATTTATATATATATATATTTATATATATATATATATATATATATATATATATGTGTGTACACGATAACTCTCGACAGACTTAATCGATTGAAACGAAATTTGGTACACACATTGGAACCCATCACCGCAAGAAGCCTATTTAAAATGGGCCCGATCGGACCATTTTCAGGGTTGTATTTAGGGGTTCCAAAAAGTTTTTGGGCCCAAAAATACCGAAAAATTTGTCAGAATCGTTTCAAAATTGAAATTTAACTCTTTAGTAAAGATTAAAATGTGCTGCTAAAATTTTAATAAAATCGGCCCGACAGGACCGGACTTTCAAATTTTATGAAAACACTAGTTTGTTGATACGGATTTACTTATGGAAGGGTGTTTTTAATTGGGTGTACTGATAAAATCCATGTCTAATATTGAAATTTAGAAAAATTTATTTATTTTAAGGGATGTATTAAGGGGTTAAATTTTTTATTTTGTCAAAAAACAAACTTAAGTTCACATAATAATGCCACAATGCCTGTATTAGCAAATACACTATATTGTCGGCAGGGTTTGGCACTGCGACCCGAGTTTTTTTTATTTTCTTCTAACAATTTAGAGCAAATTATTATACATAAATCTTCTAATGATAAAATAATGAGAACATTTTAAAATAACTCGCTGTATACAAAGTTATTCATTTAAACCTTTATCACAATTAAATTCGTCTGGTATAAGTATTTGTCGGGACGTTTCCGCTACGTTCCCGCTCTATGTCTGACCGGATAATATAAATCAATCGTACGCTCTCGATGTGTAATCGATGTGTTCCAAAATGTACTTTGCTTCTCAATAAAATTTTTAATTTCAAAACATTAAACGAATATTGCACCAATCTAAAATATTCGTGAAATTTTGTATCATCATTAACACATTCTTTGTATAACTTGAATTCTCTCTCGCTCTGTCTTTTTCTCCACACAGGATGGACACTCCACTGTCGTTTGTTCATCCTCTTGTTTTCGTTTCTTCTCTTCGTCCCGTAGTAATCCCAATACGGCCAGATATTTGCCCGGACGTGACACCTTCTCAGCTTGGTAATTTATAAATAGAAAACGGGACCTGACACGGCACGGATATGTATAAATCGACCTTAAACATACCTCCACATTGTATGTGTTTTACAGGATTTGTCTTTTTATAATAAATATAAATGTATAAAATTGTTTTCTGAATGATAAAAATTGTTTTTATGTCGTCACTTCGTCCTCAATGCCCCATTCTATTAACATAGATATTTTAAAAAGTAGCATGCGATAAACAACTGACGGTGACCGGCCATAATTGATATGAAAATGAATTGAAATCTAACGTCCTAATGTTTGCAATACAGAAATTCGCCGCAGTACGGTCCTGCATGGCAAGGAGAATCGTCGACCACCGCCTGCAACTACCAACCCTGTGCCAACCAAAGATCACCGACCGATTTGACTGGAAATTATGTAAATCCTGGTGGAAATTACGGTTATTACAATCGACCTAACCAAGGAAATGACTATTATGGCTATTTCCATTCAGAAAATTATGGAAAATACCGGGGATGGCATCACAATAACACAGTTAGAAATCAACGAATGCCGTGCAGACGAGAGATCAAATGCGAATCGGATTTCTCAAGGTCGAACCCAAATAACACATCCAATTGGAATAACAACTGGTTTAGACGATATCCGTCGAACAAACGGGGACAGAAATGGCGTCCGTACGGAAGACGTTCTCATGATGAAGATATGAACGACATAATGTACGGTGTTCACGATCATAGTTTCGAAGAAGGGTAATTTTTTTTCTTCTATCAAATTTAAGTTTAGTTTTTGGAAGAGATTGTTTGTGCTATCGCGTTGATCAACGGTGAATGGAAAGGAGTGCATATTTTTTTTCTTCTGAATGGAAGATAATTTTTTAACGAAAATCCGGTGCTGCAAACTAATTCGGTGAAATATTAATTGTAGATTATAGACACTCGACAACTAAACATCAGCTTCTACTAATTGGTTGGAATTAAACTTTGCAACGGTGATGAATTTTGTCACGAAGATTCGGATTTTAGTGAGGGGATATTTTCCTGTGGGAAAAGTGTAAGACAAGAATTCCGACTACGTGAGTTTCGAAGAATTCCCGAGATTTTTGAAGAATTCATGTTACCATAGTTTTATGAATGACAACAGCACCGGTACATTCATGAAAATTGTACGATTTTGTTTGTCATTATGATCCTAATCCTGTAAAATAACCCTTCAAGTACTGTTTTATCTCAACATTATCGAACGATCGCATAAATAATAACTTACGAAAAGATATGTAATTTTAAAGCGAATGGTGCAATTTATATGAGCCCTCAGAGCGAAACTACACAGGCGGATTTTCCGCGGCGTGAGCGAGTTTAACGCTTCTGATGGCGTTAATATCGTCACCGCCACAACACGCTAGAAATGAAAAACATTGTTTATTGCGGGCCAAACTAGGCAAGGCGACGAATTTACATTGCCCCTTATAACTTGGTGCTGGATCATCTGAAATCAAAAATGGAAATTTTTGTCGTTAGATAATCGCTTTCCCCAGGTAACGCTGGAAGGGTTTTTCGAAATTTCAATTTTTCAATTTTTGGGAACACTTCGAAGTGAAAAACGCGATTTTTTTTTTGCAAAAAAAAATCGCGTTTTTCACTTCGAAGTGTTCCCAAAAATTGAAAAATTGAAATTTCGAAAAACCCTTCCAGCGTTACCTGGGGAAAGCGATTATCTAACGACAAAAATTTCCATTTTTGATTTCAGATGATCCAGCACCAAGTTATAAGGGGCACCGCAATTCTACTTTTTTCTGAGACGCTTCCAAATAATTGCTGCCATTGCCGTATTTTTTAATATTTTTCCATGAAAATTTTACAAAATATTCTTCAAATGTTATACTTTGATGTCCCATTGGTTTTAATAAATAGATTTTAACTGTGTTGTCGAAAAAAATTCACAAAAATGTGCCTTTTTTTGTACGAATTAACCTTACCCTTTGATTTTTGTCACTTTTCTGTGGCGCTAATTGCTCGTCAGATTTGAATACCGAGGGTGTGGAAAATTATGTAACCTTCGAGAGGAGGGAGGAAGGGGTCGAGCTGAATGTCTACATGGCATTAAATGGAGGGGGTGGCGGTTAAAACAGGAAAAAACGTTACGTAGTTTATGGATGGCCTTTATCCATTCATTCCACCAGCACACATAGCTAAAATGTTAGCATATAACTTGTAATATAAACAGAGAAAAATTGTACATTTTTAAGCAAAACAGTCCCAAAACATTCCAAACAAAAATGTGAACAGAATTACCGGTAAATTACCCCCTTAGGTAAGATATTACTCTTTTTTGAATTGGCCTTCGCAACAGTGATGGATTCAATGTCTTGAAGATTCCTGTGGTAGGAATATTGCCGTAAGAAAGTTTCCCAAAAGTCTGTAATATTGTGAACGATCTTTCACGACCTGTTTCAAGCTTTTCTTGATTTGGCCAGAAAACAAAACCCGATTCCAGCCCAATTATTGCTTTAACATAAAAAATATAGCAGAAAACTAGCTAACTCTTACCGTTTGTGAGATAGAGCCCTGTGACAGACGGACGGACAGACATCGTAGGCAGGGTAATAGGGTTCCAGACGGAGGTACGGAACCCTAACAAACGAGTGTTGCATTCATTTTGACCAGAAGTGTATTTATCCAGTTCGACAAAAATGTTTAAAAATGTTACACGAAAGTCCTGAATACATGATATGTACGGTCGCGGACTTAATAAAGTTTACACTTGAGTTTCCCAGTGTAAGTTCACAAGAAGTCAGTAGCTTAGCAACAAATTTAGATTTTAATAGATAAATGCAAATGTCAAAATTTAAAAGAAATAATTGTCGTTTAAATGCCTCGAAATTATTAAAACGATGAACAAAAAAAAAATATTGCAAGATTGGAGAAAGGAATTTGCTAGTATCAAATATTATCAAATCTTTTTATGTTTTAATTGAATAATATTGATTAATTTCAATTGTATAAAAACAACTGAGGTGTTTTGGTAATAATTTTTTATTGAATTTTTAGGATGTAACCTTAGTAATTGATACATTATTATCAAAAGCCAAATTACAATATTATGCAAAAATTAAAAAAACCGAGAACTAGATGATACAGGTGTGAACTTTTTTAAGTCTCCGACTGTACATAATATTTTATTAGTTAAACACTAAAAGGCAAAGTTCAGCTTATAAAGCTGTTTTACAACTTAACCTAACAAAAATTGTAAATTCTCAGTTATACATATAACAGCATAGTTGTACCTAACAAGTTTTTCATTTCATTTACAAAGTAAATACAAAATAGAGAAAAAAAAACAACAATAACAAAACAAAACATCAACATATACATACATATGGGTTATAAATTTTAATATTGCAAGTATGTGTCAGCAAAGTTATTATTGCACTGTGTCAGTTCATATCAAATTATATACCTACCTAAGTAAATTGAATAAGCTCAATAATTATATTATATTTGAGATAACCCACCCCTCAATTTTTTTTCGAAATGAATTTATTTTAAGGACTTTATATTCCGGTGGTACTTTATTATAGAGATTGGCAGCCAAAAACGAAAAACTCCCTTTGTACTTAGTTGTTCTATGTCTCGGGATTTCTAACATGCCTTTAGCACGGAGTTTGGTGGAGTACAAATGATCATCACGCCAAGTTATTTTTTCGAACAAATACTCAGGTTGACCTGTGATGATGACCTTGTGTAAGAGACATAGAAAGTTGATGACCATACAATGATGTATGCTAATCATATTGCAAACCTTTCTATACTGTGTTATGTGATCAAATTTTCTAAGTCCACATGAGAATCGAACACAAGAATTTTGAAGAATCGAACACAAGAATATCTAAGTAATTGTTTTTGCATGAATTTTTAAAATGTGTTTTGAATTTGCTTAAATGTTGTCATTTTGGAAGATTATTGGGCTTTAGAATAGCTGAGCGTGTAGCAATACCGTTGTTCATAAGATGTTTCCTCTATTACAAACCCCCAGTTTCCAAGTTCTAACCACAGAAATGGTGTAAAAGTGTCAATTTGATTTTCAACGGGTGGGGGGATAATTCATGGGGGATGGTAACAAAAAGTAACTCTGAAATTCTTTTGCATTTTAGTGTATAGGCCGAATACTACTAATATTATAAACACCACCAGCCCGACTTCGATTCGCAGGAGAAAATTTCTTGAGGGGGATAATAAACCATACAGTCTTACCAACCGGGCGAAGCCGGACGTCCCCCGCTAGTTTTTAATAATGTATGTTCATAATTATAAAAGCGTGGGTCGTAAACTCAACGATAGTTTATTAGGTACGTCCCATGCTTTTGTAATTATGATCCAAAATTGCTAAATATTATTTTCTTTTTGATACAATAAATAAAAGCTTGTTTTTAATAAAAAAATTTTACTTATATTTTATCTTGTTCTTGTCTTTCAAAATGTTTTATTATTAAAACAATAATTTATTAAAATTAATTGATAAATTAATTCTAAAAACGATTGCTTCATGTACTGTCATCGAGAATACATATTATGTGTACAAAATTTCAAATCGATTTGATAAATATGGAAGTGGTTCAAAATTAACTTGCATGATTTGGCCTTAACTTGATTGACAAACAAAGTGAAGTTGAAACTGAAAGCTTGTAAAATATCTTTAGTTCTGTATTGTTTACAACCCGGCGAAGTCGGGTCAGGGCAGCTAGTGCTTCATATTTATAGAATACTTTTTCTTTTTCTAGATACGTTTCGATAGGAGGAGGACGGTACGTCCCAGGCAGAGATCAAAAATACAAGCAAAAGCTCAGTGTTGCAGAACAAGATAAAGAAAAGCTCAGTGTTACAGAACAAGATTCAGAAAAACTATGTGTTGCAGAACCAGAAAAAGAAAAGCTCAGTGTTACAGAACAAGATAAAGAAAAGCTCAGTGTTACAGAACAAGATTCAGAAAAACTATGTGTTGCAGAACCAGAAAAAGAAAAGCTCAGTGTTACAGAACAAGATAAAGAAAAGCTCAGTGTTACAGAACAAGATTCAGAAAAACTCTGTGCTGCAGAACCAGAAAAAGAAAAGCTCAGTGTTACAGAACAAGATAAAGAAAAGCTCAGTGTTACAGAACAAGATTCAGAAAAACTCGGTGTTGCAGAACCAGAAAAAGAAAAGCTCAGTGTTACAGAACAAGATAAAGAAAAGCTCAGTGTTACAGAACAAGATTCAGAAAAACTCGGTGTTGCAGAACCAGAAAAAGAAAAGCTCAGTGTTACAGAACAAGATAAAGAAAAGCTCAGTGTTACAGAACAAGATTCAGAAAAACTCTGTGTTACAGAACCAGATAAAGAAAAGCTCAGTGTAACAGAACATAAAAATGAAGAAGACCACGACAACAAAAATACAGAATCTTCCAACGAGGAAAATATGAATATTGTATATAGTGAACTTTATAATGACATGGAAACTGAGTATAATTTTTCTGTCCATGATGACTCAGATTACGATACTGAAGAGATAGATGAAATTGAAAGTATCGGAAACCGAGACCTTAAGAATTTCTCAACCCTTGACAACTTTAAATTAAATTGTAAAGCATACACAAAATATGACGATAAATCTTTTCTTGAAAAACAGGAAATGAATAATATAAATACGCCATTAGAAAGAATGGAAACTTCTGAACTCATTGATATAAAGAAGGACAAAATTGTCAATAACGATGACTTGAAGAAACAAAGATTAGAAAAGTGCATTTCCAAATGTAATAAAGTAGAATCGTGTAAAAGAGCCAAAATAGATTTGGAAAGACGAAAATCCGAGGAAAGCTCACATCACTTACAAGTGACAGTGAATTCACATCAAGTTGTGAATAATTTGGGTAAAAATAACCAGTTAGAAATTTGTAAATCTGTAAACAAATGTAATAAAACGAACACGAAAAATGTCAAATTGGAAAGCCACCAGAAAAGCGATGTACAAGTTATGCGTAATTTGGACGAATATAGCCATTCAAAAATTAATACGGCCACTTTCTATCAATCAAAAGCGGCCAAAACTAACACAAGTGAGAAAACTAATACAGTTTTTAAGAGACAAAATACTCAATCTAAAATTAAACACCAAAGATCAAAGAAAGTTAACCCGAAGATTAAGAAATTACACATTGAGTGTTTTGGAGAGTTAATACATGAAAGTGAGAAAGGTTCCGCAAATGGACAGTTTCCATGTGACAGTGCGAAAGGTCCCACTAATAGAAAGTCTACAAAGCAAACAATATGTGACAGTGCTATTAATAGACAAAAAAAAATTGATAACATTTATAAATTTGTTAAGAATCGAAAAATCTTCAAAAAAGACCATTTGAAGGAATTTTGGAGATCTTTAAAACGTTTGGATACAAAAACTGTGGACCAACAATATAAAATTCTAAAGAATCAGCCAATTGTCAAACTTTCTTCTTGTAAATTATCGATTGCGCTGGAAAAACTTGCACCATTGTCTTTGGTAATTGAAGATGCCTCATCTAACCAAACCAGTGTTATAAAATCAGATTCTCAGTTTATTCAGCGACCAATGGAAAATGCTCAATCTACCACTACTAAAGAAAATTCTAATTGCACTGCAAAAAAACAACAATTAATCAATATTAGGATAGAAGAACTTAACGAACAGTTTCCCGGCGGAAGTACTTCTGAAAAGGTCCAATTAAATTTTATTAGAGATGATTATTTGGTTACTACCGTGCATTTTGACAACAGTGCAAGTCAAGCATATACTGAACAGTCAACTAATATGAACCAGAATGAACAGCCAAATATTTCAGTTGCCTCAACCAGTACATACACATCTAGAGGAACTGAACAGCCAAATATTGCAGATGCCTCGACTAGTACATACACATCTAGAGGAACTGAACAGCCAAATATTGCAGATGCCTCGACTAGTACAGACGCATCTAAAGGAAATGAACAGCCAAATATTGCAGTTGCCTCGACTAGTATAGACGCATCTACAGGAACTGAACAGCCAAATATTGCAGTTGCCTCGACTAGTACAGACGCATCCACAGGAACTGAACAGCCAAATTTTGCAGTTGCCTCGATTAGTAAGGGCGCATCTACAGGAACTGAACAGCCAAATATTGCAGTTGCCTCGACTAGTACAGACGCATCCACAGGAACTGAACAGCCAAATATTGCAGTTGCCTCGACTAGTACAGACGCATCCACAGGAACTGAACAGCCAAATATTGCAGTTGCCTCGATTAGTAAGGGCGCATCTACAGGAACTGAACAGCCAAATATTGCAGTTTCCCAGATATCTGATTCAAACGCAATTGTCGTCCAAATATTTGAAAACTCAATTATGGGTACGCAAACAGAGAAACATGTAGTTAAACAAGTACATGTAAAAAATAATGCTTATTCACAAACTGAACCGGAAGTGATCGATTTAACTTTAGACGACATAAAAATGGAGTTGAATGAACCAGATTCAACTGCCGGTGCTGCCTTTCATCTGAAAGTGAAGGATCCTTTCAGTCTGGGCATGTTTTCGAGTGAACATATCAAAACTATCAACGTCACTGCCAATCATATCTGTCGAATTTTGACTGAGGAGCATTGTTACAAATTGTACATAGATGTATGCAAAAATGACGTTGATCTGTTACAATCGTACAAGGAAAAACACCGAAAAAATCTCGAGGAAATAATAAGTGCTATTATTTTAACCTTAAAAGAGAATCTGAAAATATTGGGAAACCATTATTTCTATCAACAAGTAGCCTACGAGGTTATGAAATCAAACCGTTCCCAACATGACGCAAATAAGACTTTTAAATTATTATTGAACATATTTAAACTTCGTCGAAATGAATTCAGCTTGGCGAGAAGTTATTTCAGATCCGCCAACGAAGTCCTGCAGACGGAGTTAGATATCGATAGTTTGGAAGCTGTTGATCCATGTCATGAAAATACTTCAATTATGACGTCACACCTACAGCACTGTGTGCAAAATCCCTTGGCACCTAACAACTCACAGAACAATTATATTCTTCAAAATCTTTTAATGCCAGCTTCCAATACGGTAAGACCTATTCATAATCCAAGTTATGAAGATGCATATTATCGTAAAAATAATTCAGGCGTTCCTCAGTTTTCAGGAAATGCAAATATACCAACAAGTAACGTCAGACCGCCGCCTCCTTCGTATTTTTCCACTCAGTTTCTCCCACCCGGTTCATCAGTTCCGCTCAGTTTGAGTCAGCAACCACCCAGTATTAATACAAGCAATCAATGTGGACAGGCGTTGAGTCAAACTCAACCTCAGAAGCGGAAAAATAACTATCAGAAAAGACGCCGCACACAAAAGCGCAATAATCTCCAAGGCATCGTTGGCCAGCAGCCAATGACGATCTCTCAAAATTATAACCCCACCAACGTATCCCCTCACATGGCCACAGCTGGAAATGCAATTCCTGAACTGGCTCACCAAGAGGTCGCACCTGGTTTACAGTCCAGGTACATGGACCCAACAGCAAATTCTAGCCTTGAACTTGCTCACCAACAGGCCGCACCTGGTTCACAGTCCAGGCACATGATCACAGCTGCAAATGCAATGCCTGACCTGGATCACCAACAGGTCGCACCTGGTTCACAGTACAGATACATGTACCCAACAGCAAATGCTAGGCCTGAACTTGCTTCCCAACAGGCCGCACCTGGTTCACAGTCCAGGTACATGACCATAGCTGCAAATGCAATGCCTGACCTGGATCACCAACAGGTCGCACCTGGTTCACAGTACAGGTACATGTACCCAACAGCAAATGCTAGGCCTGAACTTGCTTACCAACAGGCCGCACCTGGTTCACAGTCCAGGTACATGACCATAGCTGCAAATGCAATTCCTGACCTGACTCACCAACAGGTCGCACCTGGTTTACAGTCCATGTACATGTACCCAACAGCAAATGCTAGGCCTGAACTTGCTCACCTACAGGCCGCACCTGGTTCACAGTTCAGGCACATAACCACAGCTGCAAATGCAATGCCTGACCTAACTCACCAGCAGGTCGCACCTGGTTTACAGTCCAGGTACATGTACTCAACAGCAAATGCTAGGCTTGAACTTGCTCAACAACAGGCCGCACCTGGTTCACAGTTCAGGCACATAACCACAGCTGCAAATGCAATGCCTGACCTGACTCACCAACATGTCGCACCTAGTTCACAGTCCAGGCACATGACCACAGCTGCAAATACAATGCCTGACCTGACTCACCAACAGGTCGCAGCTGGTTCACAGTCCAGGCACATGACCACAGCTGCAAATGGAATGCCTGATCTGGCTCACCAACGGGTCGCACCTGGTTTAAAGTCCAGGCACATGGACCCAAAAGCAAATTCTAGGACTGAACTTGTTCAACAACAGACCTCACCTGGTTCACAGTCCAGGCACATAACCACAGCTGCAAATGCAATGCCTGACCTGACTCACCAACATGTCGCACCTGGTTCACAGTCCAGGCACATGACCACAGCTGCAAATGCAATGCCTGACCTGACTCACCAACAGGCCGCAGCTGGTTCACAGTCCAGGCACATGACCACAGCTGCAAATGGAATGCCTGATCTGGCTCACCAACGGGTCGCACCTGGTTTACAGTCCAGGCACATGGACCCAAAAGCAAATTCTAGGCCTGAACTTGCTCAACAACAGGCCTCACCTGGTTCACAGTCCAGGCACATAACCACAGCTGTAAATGCAATGCCTGATCTGGCTCACCAACGGGTCGCACCTGGTTTAAAGTCCAGGCACATGGACCCAAAAGCAAATTCTAGGCCTGAACTTGCTCAACAACAGGCCTCACCTGGTTCACAGTCCAGGCACATAACCACAGCTGTAAATGCAATGCCTGACCTGACTCACCAACAGGTCGCAGCTGGTTCACAGTCCAGGCACATGACCACAGCTGCAAATGGAATGCCTGATCTGGCTCACCAACGGGTCGCACCTGGTTTACAGTCCAGGCACATGGACCCAACAGCAAATTCTAGGCCTGAACTTGCTCAACAACAGGCCGCATCTGGTTCACAGTCCAGGCACATGACCACAGCTGCAAATGGAATGCCTGATCTGGCTCACCAACGGGTCGCACCTGGTTTACAGTCCAGGCACATGACCACAGCTGCAAATGCAATGCCTGACCTGACTCACCAACTGGTCGCAGCTGGTTCACAGGCCAGGCACATGACCACAGCTGCAAATGGAATGCCTGATCTGGCTCAACAACGGGTCGCACCTGGTTTAAAGTCCAGGCACATGGACCCCACAGCAAATTCTAGGCCTGAACTTGCTCAACAACAGGCCGCACCTGGTTCACAGTCCAGGCACATGGCCACAGCTGCAAATGGAATGCCTGATCTGGCTCACCAACGGGTCGCATCTGGTTTAAAGTCTAGGCACATGGACCCAAAAGCAAATGCTAGGCCTGAACTTGCTCAACAACAGGCCGCACCTGGTTCACAGTCCAGGCACATGACCACAGCTGCAAATGCAATGCCTGATCTGGCTCACCAACGGGTCGCACCTGGTTTACCATCCAGGCACATGACCACAGCTGCAAATGTAATGCGTGACCTGACTCACCAACAGGTCGCACCTGGTTCTCAGTCCAGGCACATGACCACAGCTGCAAATGGAATGCCTGATCTGGCTCACCAACGGGTCGCACCTGGTTTAAAGTCCAGGCACATGGACCCAACAACAAATGCTAGGCCTGAACTTGCTCAACAACAGGCCGCACCTGGTTCACAGTCCAGACACATGACCACAGCTGCAAAATCAATGCCTGACCTGGCTCACCAACAGGCCGCACCTGGTTCACAGTCCAGACACATGGACCCAACAGCAAAGGCGACCGCAGGTAAAGTAAACACTGGAACTCGACCCGCAGAAGCAAAAAATGAACTCAGTTCGGCTGTCGCGGATCCTTTAAAATCACATTTATTGAAAGATAAAGCGGACAAAATTGGATATTCCGTTATGCAAGCCGGTGTGTACGTTGATAGCGACGGCCATCCGATTTTTGAAACTGGCGCATTAAATAACTCCGATGCGAAATTCATTCAAGAATATTTTGAATCAGGATTCATGTTTCCCAAACGAGAAACTGATTTTGAATTGCCGACAGCCCCGTCAAATTTTGTGTCGACCACTCTGCATCCTGCGAATAGAAATTACAGTTATACTCAAACGGTATGATAATTTGGTAAAATTGCGATTTCCGTGGCGCCAAAGTTTGAAATTAAATTTCTACTGTCTTTTGAACAACAATGAAAGATTATCTACATCATAATTGATTCCGTTTAAATTACTTTCTAATATATATTTATTTTTAAGATACTAAGGCGCCACGGATCTCGATAATTTCAGTATTATAAAATCAGATAAATTCAGAAATAATTTTTAATAATTTGTACTGTTTGCAGATTTAGGTCAAAAAACTTTATTTACCAATTTTCGGTATAAATCATGTTTGTTTTTCAACCTTTACGACTTTTTCTCACAATAAACCAAGACCCCAGTGCCGCCAGACCTACGTCATAGTATCAAACCAAAAATTTTTCTGTAGATGTGTACTATAGTAGGTTAGAACGTATAGGTATTGTGTGTTTTAAAGACCATCAACAGCTAAGGTTATTTGGGCCTAGCACCAATTCATATTTTCAGTTCATTATTTTTTTTTTTAATAATAAATCGAAAATTCAATTGACACTTTTACCAGCTCTCGGCCTAGAACCCGGGAACAGGGGAGTTGTAATAGAGGAACCATAGCAACGCCATGTAAACAACAACATTGCTACACGGGCTTGAGAATAGCCGAGCGTGTAGCAATGCTGTTGTTTACATGGCGTTGCTATGGTTCCTCTATTACAAGTTCCCGGGTTTTAGCCCGAGAGCTGGTAAAAGTGTCAATTGGATTTTCAATTTATTATTAAAAAAAAAAAATGAATTGAAAATATGATTGGTGCTAGGCCCAAATAACCTTAGCTGTTGATAGTCTTTAAAACACACAAGCATTGTTACACGTTCGGCCATTCTCAAGCCCAAGGCCATTGTCAAATCAGATTTTCTGACAATGCTTTCTGCAACCCAGTATTAGACGGGCTGATTTGCTTACCGTAATATTTTTGTTTGCAGGAGATAAATCAACAACCCTCGGCTGAACCTGCTAGAGTAAAATCCGTCGATAGTGGCTATCTATCGACGGACAGTGCTCTGTCACCGTCGGTCTATCGCGCGTGCGCCGGTTGTAATAAATCAAGCACAATCGAGTGCGAACAATGTCACATCGAGACGTACTGTTCTAGCGAGTGCCGCGAACAGTGCCTAAGAGAATTTCATAGTCAAGTGTGCTGCCCTCTAAAACCACGAAGAAGACTACTGTCAGCAGAACATACGAACGCTTTCAACGGGATGTCCTAGTTCTAATTTAGTTATCAAACGTATTTTTGAAGTCCTAAGTGATATTACGGTTCTCGATTAAATAATTACTTATACCATTTAAAAAAAAATTGTTTTGTTTGTGTGACGTAATCGTCCAGTAATATATTTTGCGTTATGCCAGCCGTGACTGCTGCACATAGGGATTTAACCCGTAAAGTCAAACTTTCGCGATTTCCTGCTTTCCTAATTATTTTAGGAAAAATATCTTCAAATAAAAGTTTTAGAACATAAAATTCTGCATCTAAATCATTAAACAAAATTAATTTTGCTTGCTTTGTAACGGCAGAAATTTGATATGAAAATGTCAAAATTACCTCAAAAACAGATAGCGATAGTTATGGAACTTGAACAACATGATGACGTTTTAGCTGTCAGAATAATTTTTTCTTTCACTAACTGAAATTGTT
Source organism: Mongoloraphidia duomilia (assembly GCA_039654895.1). NCBI lineage: Eukaryota > Metazoa > Arthropoda > Insecta > Raphidioptera > Raphidiidae > Mongoloraphidia > Mongoloraphidia duomilia. The sequence goes on from CM077524.1 coordinate 2,212,093, forward strand.
GGCCATTTTTCTTTTCAAGAAATTGATTTAAACACTGACAATAATGACTGGCAATTGAAAGATTTGAAATTATTCTGACAGCTAAAACGTCATCCAAGTTCTATGGCTATTGCTGCTATCTGTTTTTGAGGTAATTTTAACATTTTCATATTGAATTTCTGCCGTTACAAAGCATGCAAAATTAATTTTATTTAATGATTTAGATGCAGAATTTTATATTCTAAAACTTTTATTTGAAGATATTTTTCCTAAAATATTTAGGGAAGCAGGAAATCGCGAAAGTTTGATTTTACGGGTTAAATCCCTATATGCAGCATTTACGGTCACCACCCTGTATAATATTTACAAAGCATTTATTTTATTGCTGTATTCAGGGGCGGATCTAGGTTTTTCGGGACGCCAATGACCTCAGTTGTCGGGCGTCTATAATTTACAATTCATTCATTCATAGGTTTTTCGGGACCTAGGGTTTATTAATGTCCAATTGGGCCTTATTTTTTGTTAATGAAAAAGTATTAAAATTTATGATAATAATTCAATTTTTGGGACTGTATTATTACTTATACTAGAAGTGACAACATTATGCTAAACTGTGCATTTTAAAATGTAACATTAGTTTTGCCAAAACCCGAATGTTATACTAATATTAATAATTTTACGGACATTTTTAAAGTCTGTTTTGTTTGTTTGTTATTGGTGAAATTCCGACCTGAAATTCACCCGTAACGGGTGAAATGTATTTGGAGATGTGATAATTAACGAGCTTCTACTGTATTCACAGACTCGTTAGTACCCCAATCAAAATCTTTTCATTTTTTGTTAATTTATTTGTAGCTTTACAAGCACGTTCATTGTTGACACAAATAACAATTTTTTTTTAATGTTTAAAGTGTCAGAAACTCGAATAGGTTTTTTATTTTTTTGTAATTAACATAAGAATTAGAATATGTTTTTAAGTTTTTTTAAAGAGTAATAATATTACTGTAATATCAGCCCGCCTGTACGTAAATATAAATAACTGAACTGCTAGTGCAGCCAACAGAGAGGGCGATAAAGTTGGGATATGTTCTGTTTCGATACGTAGATCGGCTGATAGTAAAAAGCACATGTCCCAGCTTAAGCGCCCTCTCTTTCCTGCACTTTTGGATCAGTCCAGGTCTCGAAGTCGATGCGCCTCTAGGCTCTAAAATATCAGAAAAGGTAAATCGGCGACCGACCAGTGATCTCTTTAATGCTAATTGAATTGCCGATACAAGATGATTTTCCATTTAGTGATAAACTTGTGTCTACAGAAGTACATTCCAATCGATTTGTGTCTCAGCGACACGTGTCGACTCACACAAACTCTGCCGAGGAGAAAAGTTGTGTCAGCGTCAAAAAGCGAGGGCAAAATACGTGGTTAGTTGAAAATCCACGTCTTTTTTACGTGGAGCCGCGCGCATACCGTGATCACATAATATGATCCGCTAACTAGGCAGTCTGTTTATATCGGTCGTTACTGAATGCTTCTTATTACGAGGGATAGGTCCATTGCGATAATTCAAAGTCTCTATCTAAAAAATGTAGGTAGATAATTTATGACATGTCGACTCCAAAATCGTTGAGACAGCTTATCCCGCATCTCTAAATGTTGTAGAAGGTACTAAATACAAAGTAACGGCGCCTGCGCTGCCTAGAATAGTTATTGAACTCGTCGGACAATCTAAAGTGGGCTATTATTTGCTGTCAAACGCTTTAGAATTGTCAAAATCTATTGGCAATCAAAAGCGAAGTGGCTGACATCTGGTGTTCGATTCCGAAGTCGTTGTATGTGGGGTCTACAAGAAAAAAAATGGCATCTTCTATAATGTCATTATTTCTCATTTGACTCAACCAACGTTACCAATGCATGTTAATTGCTCGATCTGCATAAAAATCTAACTTCATTAACTGAAAAATTTACTTTACTTACAAAACCACTCAAATCATCATTTTATCCGAAGTGCTGACATCTACAAGACAAGACAAGAGTCAGGCCATCATCTATTAATAAAAAATAGAAAAATAGTTCAGAACTTGAACTGCACCAACAAACACGCACCTAATAATTGCGCAAGCGTATTAACATGGTATTTAGTACCTTTTACACAAGTTGGAGGCGCTGGACGAGTTTTCAATGAGCCGTTGTCCTGAGAGTAGTGCTTTTAATTATCCACGAGGCAGCACATGTGATAGAGAGACAAACATTATTTATTCCCCATTTACTGCCGTGTTATTTTAGTGGTATAACTTAATTATTTAGGTTAACTAAATTATTTACATTAACTAAATTATTTAATTTAACAAAATTATTAAAGTTCCAGTAAAATAACACGTCACTAAATGGGGAATAAATAATGTTTGTCCTTACCACAAGTGCTGCTTCCCGTGTGTAATTGAATGAACTACCCTCAGGAAAATGGCCACATTCAGCCCACAAGCATCATCAATCTAGTTAGTATGGTTTTGACCAATGAAAGAACGCCGGTCAAGAGAGAAATTGAGCTATAATTTACAATCTCTAATCTCTAACTCTCTTCTGACCGGCGTTTTTCGTTGGTCAAACAAAATAGAGATAAACTGTCATTATTGGTCATTTTTAAAGTGACGATCGAGTCATATTGATTTTGGACGATGAAAAATGATCAATTTGGCTGCGCCAAGCAATAATAAAAATGTCTACAATAAAAATGTGATAAACCTTGTAATTATTTTAAGAAAACATTTTTTTTTAATTCTCTACTCGAAACAGTTGTGGCAAGTAGGTTGTGAATTAGATCTGTGTACAAAATATAGGTTGTAGAATTTACTTTAGTAGTGTTTGTAAATAAAATACAACTGTAAAGAATTTATAGGTTAAGAACATTAACCGATTTTCATTATATTTATGTTAACGCTTCTGTCTTTTGTCTGCCGCGACAAAACTTTCATCCACATAAGTCTAGTCCAGATTATATGCAATGTTTCTGAATAATGTTTACATACAGTATTTATTCAGTTCTGTCACGACGCGGGAACGTAGGGTTTTGGGCAAGACAAACATTTTTACATGCATTTCAAATACGAATATTTATACTTAGCGGATCCAGTCCGTTCAGACACGTATCAATACTCGTATTTGAAATGCATGTAAAAAATTCACAGATTTCGCAATCCTTGCAACCATCGAGGACATTGGAAATGATAACAGCATATATGAAACATAATTAACTGTTCATTATACACACAATATTTATCAATGCACTGTTTAGTTTTGTCAGGAATAACCCTATTATTCTTCTGTTATATACGCGTTCACTTTTGCTTGATTACTTAACTTTTAAATGGATTTTTCTACAGTATTTATTAACATTTGCTCAAAAATAACACCGCAGATCGTCGCAAATACCTCTCAATTAACTAGACATGATATAAAACACATTTCGAAAAAATTGCACTTGTTCAATTTTGCATGATTGCTCCTCACTTGATCGCGACACCGTTGTCTTTTGGCCTTGAACGAAAACTCGTAACTCTGCCCCCATATACGAACATAAACATTTCCAATGTTAAAATGTTTTGTCTTGCCGGAAACCCTACGTTCCCGCGTCGTTTCTGACCGGATAATATATATCGACCTTTATATGACCGTACTGTTTCGCACTGTAAAACTATTTCAAGAAATATTTGTATTGTCTGATGGATTTTTCGGATGTCTGCGCTTACCTGATTAACCTAATAAGAATATTGTAATTAAAAATAAAACATAATAATAGAAGTGGCCGTCAGCTGCGTTGTAAAATTAAATAAAATCTCGTTTTAAATTATTTAACATGTTTACGCAAAGAGTAAAGCTAACCTTAAAACTTTTAAGAACGATCTTAGCATCGATTTTCGTAAATTTGTACGCATAAACTCACCATAACCTTACTTTTCTTGTACTTAGTTCAGCCGAAACTCGTAACGTCTTCGCGTAAACATAGCAAATGTTTCGCACATCACTGGGTTCGTCAGTTAAGAACTCATTCTGCCGAAACAACACTGTGCTGGGAAAATTAAGAGTAATTAATTTAAAACGTGGTTATAGTATATTACTATGACGTGGTTTTATTTAATTTTAATATGTATGTAAACAATACAAATGAAATATTTTCGTGAAAAAATATATTATCATTAGTAATTGTAGAAATCAGTGCCATATCTGTTTAAGAAGACGTCCATTTATTTATAAAGAAACATTTTCATGTTTTAATGTTTATAATTAAAAGAGATTTGTGATAATTTCAGTTTTCATATAATATACATTATTTTGTAATCAAATACTTACGTATTGTTAAATAAAAATTGTCTGTTTTGTTTTGATTTTTTTTTTGCGTTGTTGCAATGAAAATTTTGTTTTAATTGTTTTTAAGATATCAAATGTTGTTCCTAATTAATAAAATTTTATTATTATTTGTATTTCATTGTTTTTATTTTCTTAGTTTAAAAGATAATTTTCAGAAAGTCTAGTTTAAGAATGGCCTTAGATTGTGACCACAAATATTTAAAAGCCTTGTAGAATTTTGAATTGATAGATAGATTATATATCTAGTTGTATAGTGGGGCATATTAGGTACTGACGAGTAGTGACAGTATGATATAACGAGCGATTAGGCGAGTTTTAACAGTCACACGAGTCATCATTACCCACAAGATATTGGGATCCGTCAGATAGGTGGAGCTTCAAAAACATGGCGCAGAGGGGGGGAATTTCATATACGGGGTATACTTTTGCGTGTAATTTTATGATTTTCAAAGTGATAAGAAATGATAAATATAAGTGCAAATTGTGATTGGGCCGGTACGAATCCTAAACAAAGGAATTTCGTTGAAGGAGAACGGATTCTCAAAGCCGGGCATATTATCAAATGTCGGAAATATAACGAGAAAAATGCATGCAAAATGAATTGTCAAAAGTAGTAATCTTTACGACATATTGCTTAAAAACATCAAAATTAAAAGAAAATCTCCACGAAATTAAACATCAGCGTTCAATGCGCTTTTAAGGCTGGGTTAGGTGAATAATGTAAACACATAACTGCAACATAATAAGTTATATTGTAATAAGTAGGTAAGTTACTAACCTCAAAATATTTGTATACAAAGTTAATCCTATAAATTTGTCAATCATCAGGGATTCAACTATTGTAGTGCAGTATGATAACAAGTACATCTTATTATTAATATAAAATATTTTTTTAATTCATAAATACAGTTCCACATTTCATTAGAAAATAATTCTCTGTAAAGTAAGTTTTACAAGGCAATAACTGACAGTGTTTATTGCCATGATATTAGAAAACGTCGCGAATTCCATTTTCGATAAACTTTTTGTTTATTTTACTTGTTTTATTTTTGTAATACACAATTTCATGATTAATTTGCACTGTTAGCATGTAAAATTTTCCCTCGTTTTGAGTACAATTTTCTGCCACCAGATGTCATATGCTCATTTGACGGATCCCAATAGAGTTCACTGGTTCCAATCAAAGAAATTTAGAATCATTTAAATCATAGTTGGCTGTGGTTAATCAAAATTTTTGACAACTAATAAAAAAATTTACAATTCATAATATAATGGCAGCATAGAATTAAGAACGATTGTTATGATATGTCTTCGGATACATCATTTTATCATGTCACTAGACACATATCAGAACGTCCTGACGAAAACGAAAACAAGCACGGCAAAAATGAATTTTTGAAGAAAATTGCGAGGCATTTAAAAATCATCAGGACTCCTCATAATTTAGGCGAATTGACAGAAAATATACACTTGCTGGAAAAATTTTGTCTTGAAATAAAAAAAATGCCAACAAGCAAAATTGGATCTAATCGAAATGAAGGTAAAATAAATCATTTAATAACGTTACTCAAAGTGCAAAAGATCGTATTCGAAAATTCCATTTTTTCTTTCATTATTGCTATACCTGGCATTTTGTGCTATGATGGCAAAATCTCTCATTTCTTCAGCTGATCCAATAAGAGCTACAACCAAATGGCTATGCTTTTGCAGTAGCTAGGTTTTTTTTTAGGGTGTTGAGCATGATGATCTGATTTGTTTTTAATTTATTGTAGATTATAGACGCGGGGACAACTCAAGTCATTAGCGTCTTCAACACAACAAATAATTTATTTGTGTATTAGAATCCGTCAGTTATATAAGTGTCTGAAACAAATAAATCCATGTTTGTATAAGAATCCGCCAGACGGCATACACAAACCGACTGGTACGAGCTAGGGTCCCTGAGAGCGCTAATTCCCACAAAACATTGGAATGCAAACTACATTCCAATGTTTCCTCTGAGGGAGGTAATCTGAAGGCGGGTCAATAACAATTATTCCCAAAATTTCAGTGCTCGATAAAATTTTAACCCAGGTTACTTGCTATAGAATTTACAAGAATTGAAATTTCGAGGGTTAAAAACGTATTTAAAAAATAACTTAGAGATTGGGGATTATGCCAGAGTGGGCCAAGACAGTTTAAGGTGGACCATGGTACCCCCGGCCCACCCTCTGGCGCCGCCACTGTGTTTTTGTAGCTGACAAATAGTCGTGTGTTTGACTGGTTCTTAGAGCAGAGTTTTCGAGTTGCTGCAATAATTTCTGCTCAAATAATAAGGAAAAAATAGGAAAAAAATATTTTTTTGACTCTCCTGAAAAATGCCTTTTGTACTTTGAGTGACGATAATTATATCTACGTGTCAGTAGCGGCGGTAGGGTTTTTTTCTAGGATGGTCCAGTGTTGGACATGGTGATCTGAAGGTGAACCAATAACATTTATTCCCAAAATTTCAGTGCTAGAAAATAACCTATGTCCTATGAGATTGGGGAATATGCTAGGGAGGGCCCACCCTCTGTCGCCGCCACTGCTACGTGTTACAAATCATTTTGTTTGTTTTTTGACGTAAAATGGCGGCCATACGTACTTTTGTAAAAATTATCCGATCTTTTTGAAAATTGATATTTGCGAGTTTTATAGGACACAAAAAAATAAAATGGATTCAGATTTCAAAATGGCGGCCATATGAACTATTGTAAAAATTATCCGATCCTTTTGAAAATTGATATTTGCGGGTTTTATAGGACACAAAAAAATAAAATGGATTCAGATTTCAAAATGGCGGCCAAACGTACTTTTGTAAAAATTATCCGATCCTTTTGAAAATTGATATTTGAGAGTTTTATAAGACACAAAAAAATAAAATGGCGTCAGATTTCAAAATGGCGGCCATATGTAGGTAGTATCTACTTTTGTAAAAATTATCCGATCCTTTTAAAAATTGATATTTGCGAGTTTTATAGGACACAAAAAATAAATTGGTGTCAGATTTCAAAATGGCGGTTATATGTAGTACTTTTGTAAAAATTATTCGATCCTTTTGAAAATTGATGTTTGAGAGTTTTATATAGAACACAAAAAAATGAAATGGCGGCCAAATAATACCTCTTCAATTACGTATATTTCTTATAGCTTTGATAAATTCGATTTTATATACAATGCTTCGCTTCTGTCGGGTGTCCCACGACACCTCATGTTTTTTTAGCTATTCGATGAGTCCACTTGATATTTATTTATATTTTTTTCTATTTATTTTTAATATTTTTATATCAAATGGGCATATGATTTTTGATGATTTTTAAAGTATAACTTCTAACGCGCGTAACTACATAAGTACACGCACCCACTTTTTTTATTTTTAGGTTACAGACTGCTTTGTGAAATGCTGCCTAAACTCGACACAACTTTGCTACAAACTGAACATATAATGATATTAACATGGTCGACCGTTAGTCTCATCAACTATTATCACAGTAAATTGAAATTACAGGTACACAAGGAGTTCAGGTCTTCAGGAAACCTTCTATACATGGCGATTATAGACCAAGAGCTAGTGACAATTTTTTGGTGTTTTTTATTCAAGGCCTTATTTTTGTGAAGATGTTGAGTGAGGCATATTAAAGTGCCCTGATTAAGGGATTTTGCTAGATAGCGGTATGGGAGGGATACAGACCGCCCCCAACATGTAACAAAAAATGGTCACAATTATTATTGCTTCAAGGCTGAAATTGTTTGTATAGCTTGTCGGTGATCCAATAATGCCATTATAATATTTGCAGATCGATTGGTCAGTATTAAAGGGGTGGCAGATCACCCTAAACGTGTCATACGAAATTTATATTATTAATATGTTGTTACGGCGACTGTTTTAAGCATATATTTCAATTTGCAGAACAATCGATCTGCAAATATTATAATGGCATTATTGGGTCACCGACAAACTATATAAACAATTTAAGCCTTGAAGCAATAATAACTGTGACCATTTTTTTTGTTACATGTTGGGGACGGTCTGCATCCCTCCTATACCGCTATCTAGCAAAATTCCTTACTCAGGGAACTTTAATATGCTTCCCTCAACATCTTCATAAAAATAAGGCCTTGAATAAATAACACCAAAAAATTGTCACTAGCTCTCGGTCTATCAGACAAAGATCTTAAACTTTATCCAAGTGTGCAAGCTTTCACGGCCGGCATTGTTCCAAGTCTTCATGGTTTCCGGACTTGTAGGCCGTGGTCCGGTGGTAGAAATACCACCGAGCCCGGAAACCATGAAGACTTGGAATCTTAAACTTTGCCTGGCGAATGCATGTACCCTATTTTAAAATGTATGAAATTTCAGGGCAGTGGTTGCATTGAATATAGAAATAGAAGGCGTTGCAGAAGTGTAATCAAGAATTACGAAAACCTTTGTAAAATTCTCAGTAAAGATTTCAACAGTACGTTGATAGTATCTTTGGTAGCGTATTTTGTCGAAAGTCATATGTGGCCACGTGAATTCATGTGCGTTGAATTGTTGAAGAAGGCGTTAGTCGATGATTTATCAACTGAAAAATGTATTTATTGCTTGCTGACGTTAATAGAAGAGAAATCAGTCGATGATATCAAAGTCGCCAGACAGATAATGAGAGTACTCTATGGTATACTCGAAATGCATACTTGGATCGTAATCAAATATGATTTACTAGATCGAATAATCGAAATGTTTCATCAAAGTATAATGCCATCGGAAAATGTTAAATATAACTACATTCCATTAAGAAAAGGTTTGGAAGTTTGCGTGCGTCGTCTTCTGGAAAACATTCCCAACAATAATTTATTAATCGTAATACAAATGATGATCAAGTGGACTTTGGATGAAAGATTGATCGATGAATGTCTTTTGGATTTTGGTAATGTTCTCGAATACGCTGCATTACTGCATAACACATTGCTCTACAAAAATACATTGACTCCGGAGTTATTTCCAATGGTACTCCAACTGATTGCCTCCGACAATCGACTACTAAGTTTGCTCGGCAATCGAATCTTACAGCATCTACTCGATCGTCATAAAAATCGATTACAGTTCGATACGCCACGTATCTATTTTCAAAATTCGCATTTCAATATCGTCATTGGTGAATATCATCCGGAAGATAAATTATTTTATAAGCAGTATCGTTCGATGATCCATGATAGTTTATTGGCATCAATAAGTCAACACGGAGTCCATAGATTGAATTTGGACAGTTTGTTTTGTACGATTGCTTTGTTCATTGTCGAAATACCTTGTGGTTATACGGCTGCAGCCGTTGTTTGTCTTGGAATGAACGTCCAAGAGTGTGTATTGGCTGATGAATTTATTAGTTTGTCCTGCGCACACAGGGTACACGCTACCATCATGTCGTTAATGTCGCTAGTCTGTTGGGTTCACAATGCCAAAGTATTTTATGATTATCTAAATGAATTAATTGGCTTGCGAGCCCAAATGGCACCGCATCTAAATCCACCTTTAATGGCTTCTTATCAGTATGCACATCATCATGTACTTTGGAACAAGAAGGAACTGTTTTTTGATGACTGGGAAGTTAGGTATGGTCTTTGGAAATGTTTTAAAACTGAAAATACGGACATGGAAACGGCAAATTCAACTTTAGTGTAACTACGAATTTAGAGTTGGAATTCATAGGTTAAAATGATGAAAATTTGATACGTTTTGAGGTCCCTGTGAAAGGTATTTAGTTTTTCAGTTCCTGAAGTTCCATAATTGCAAGAAAACTAGATATAAGTCTGATATGAAATTTCGAAGAAAATCTTCTCTGTTTTGACTGAACTGATGTTTAAAATTGCATTTATTCTAACGTTTCGACGTATTTTTAGCAATAAATTGGCTGTTGCAGAAGATTTTCTTCGAAATTTCAAATATACCTAATGTTAAAAAAAATACGGTGTCGTTTTTTATTATTTTAATTTGAGAATTTGAACTCAAAACCTGCTCTGTAATAATAAAACGTGTTAGTGCGGTGTTCGAAAATAAAAATTGTTATTGTCTATTGATAGCTTCTTAACCTAAAAGTTAATTTAGAGTAAATTTCGATCCTTTGAAATTGTGTGTTTTAAAAACCACCAACAGCTAAGGTTATTTGGGCCTAGCACCAATTCATATTTTCAATTCATTATTTTTTTTTTTAATAATAAATTGAAATTCCAGTTGACACTTTTACCAGCTCTCGGGCTAGAACCCGGGAACTTGTAATAGAGGAACCATAGCAGCGCCATGTAAACAACAGCACTGCTACACGCTCGGCCATTCTCAAGCCCTCGATCCTTCGAAATCACAAACTGGCGTTGGCCTATATCACTCAAGGATAGTCTAGTTTTCTATTAGTAAAAGAATTTTTAGAATCGGTTCAGTAGTTCCAGAGATTACCCCCTACATACCTACAAACTCACAAACAAACTTTTTATTTATTTTATTTATTGTAAATTATAGACGTGTCGACAGCTTAGGTCCCCCCAGGAGGGACATTGGAATGTGGTTGCTATCGCAAATTGCATTCCATTGTTCTTTGGGAATTAGCGCTCCCATCAGGGACCCGAGCTCATACCAGTCGGTTTGTGTATGCCGGCTGGCGGATTCTAATACACAAATAAATTATTTGTTGTGTTGATTGTTAATTGTGTTTTAAAGACCACCAACAGCTGAGGTTATTTGGGCCTAGCACCAATTCATATTTTCAATTCATTATTTTTTTTTTTTTTGTAATTTGAAAATCCAATTGACACTTTTACCAGCTCTTGGGCTAGAACCCGAGAACTGGGGACTTGTAATAGAGAAACCATAGCAACGCCATGTAAACAACAGCGCCGCTACACTCTCGGCTATTCTCAAGCCCTCGTTAGCGTCTTGATTACATTAAATAACAACACACTTAAAACTAAATGACATCACAAAACATTCATGAGCGTAGGCGGGATTCGAACCTACGACAGTCCGATCCAGAGGCCGCGACGCTAACCACTGAACCAGACTGTCCTCAAAAACAAACTTTTCCTCTTTATAAATTAGATGAGCGCGTTTTTCATTCCATAGGTAAATGTTCTATGACAATTGAACAGTTCCGAAGTTCTCCGCTGATAGCGCTGCGATCGCCGTTACACGACGACGAAGAGCGCGTCGTTGCATGTAATTTGCGGCTGCCGGCGTTTGTCTGTTCAGTCGTTATCCGCCGTTATTGCTGTGCGCACGTCTCTTTAACGGACGCTAATCTCCACTTGGACGTTTGGGGTAGATTGCTTCTCTCAAACACGTGTTGCATGCGGTACTTTCTCTAACTTTCTGAAATTTCACGTCTACCTGTTCGTCTGCTACTTCGTAACTCTGTGAGACTGATTTGAACTTTTGATTTTTTTTTTGAAAACAAAATTTTGATTTCGAGTAAAAGTTTTATTATACTTAAATTTAAATCGGGATTCAAGACTAAAGAAAAAACAAGCCGTGAGGTGGGTCGTTTATTAGAACTAAAGTGCGACCCTTGAGGTCCACACGACGAACTTCCCAGTTTGATAAATATTTAATAATAATAATTAAATTAGATATTACATATAAAAGTAATCATTTTAATCATTAAAACATAATTGTTATTTATTTTTAACAATAATTTAAAAAAAACGGCTGAACCGATTTTTTTAAAATTTATGTCGGATCAAAATGACGTTAACACGCCTCGATTGACACCCTTACGAAGTCGATATAGTTTTTTATTCGCGAGATATTGTGTAAAATCTACTTTTTGGAGTCTATTTGGTTAAGAAAAAAGAATGGCTGAACCGATTTTGAAAAAATTTCTTTCAGATCATAATACGCGTCGATTGGCACCCTAACGTAGTTGATTTTATTTTTCATTCTCGAGATTTCGTCTTAGAAAGAAATGGACACATATACGTACGTAAATACGTACACACATACACACACACGCACAGAGATATCTTTCTAAAAATAGTGTAAAAATAGTGTAGTGACCTTGAAACATAAAAATTTGTTATAGATTTTGATTTCGATTTCCGGACCCATTACAATAACTTCCAATGGGAAGTTAATAATTTTAGTTTTATTGCCTGATGTTTCGACTATTAATTATGTTTTCTTCAAGATCTTAAAATTAGCAAAGATAGTTTGGTATTATTGGGAAAATTGAACCAAATAAAGTGTAAAGTAATTACTTTTTGTGTTTTAAAGACCACCAACAGCTAAGATTATTTAGGCCTAAAACCAATTCATATTTTCAATTCATTATTTTTTTTTATAATAAATTGAAAATCCAATTGACACTTTTACCAGCTCTCGGGCTAGAACCCGGGAACTGGGTTAATTGTGTTTTAAAGACCACCAACAGCTAAGGTTATTTGGGCCTAGCACCAATTCATATTTTCAATTCATTATTTTTTTTTTTTTTAATAATAAATTGAAAATCCAATTGACACTTTTACCAGCTCTCGGGCTAGAACCCGGGAACTGGAGACTTGTAATAGAGGAACCATAGAAACGCCGGTAAATAAGTAATTAGTTTAGGGCTCGAGAATAGCCGAGCGTGTAGCAATGCTGTTGTTTACATGGCATTGCTATGGTTCCTCTATTACAAGTCCCCAGTTCCCGGGTTCTAGCCCGAGACCTGGTAAAAGTGTCAATTTGATTTTTAATTTATTATTAAAAATCGAAAATATGAATTGGTGCTAGGCCTAAATAACCTTAGCTGTTGGTGGTCTTTAAAACACAACGTTAAAAACTAGGCAATGACCAAGAAATTTATTAATTTGGCAAGATTTATTTGTGTTGAACCACATATTGTTCAACACAAATAAATCTTGCCAAATTACTGTATAGTTCACTGGTGTGAGTTTTTAAAGACAACCAACAGCTAAGGTTATTTGGGCCTAGCACCAATTCATATTTTTAATTCATTATTTTTTTTTAATAATAAATTGAAAATCCAATTGACACTTTTACCAGCTCTCGGGCTAGAACCAGGGAACTGGGGACTTGTAATAGAGGAACCATAGCAACGCCATGTAAACAACGGCATTGCTGCACGCTCGGCTATTCTCAAGTCCGTAGTTCACTGGTATTAATAATATAGAGAGGATGTCCTGGTTTCCTTTCCCGTAAATATTGTTTTTGTGTCGGAAACGTAATCCTGATAAAATAAATTATATTAACTTATTACTTTTCTACAAGTCCTCAGTTCCCAGGTTGTAATTCGAGAACTGATAAAAGTATCAATCAATTTAGAGGGCAGTATAGCCTAGTGGTTAGCATGCTTGGTGCCGGAACCTCTAGACTGGACTGCCGTGGGTTCGAATCCCACATGCGCTCATAGATGTTTTGTGATGTTATTTAGTTTTAAGTTAGCTGTTATTTAGTGTAGTTGAAAGACGCTAATGACCTTAGATGTCGACGCGTCTATAATCTACAATAAATAAAATAAATCAATCAATTTATTATTGGTAAAACAATAAATTAAAAATATTAATTGGCACTAGACTCAAATAACCGTAACTGTTGGTGGCTTTAAAAAAAGACAACCGAGCGTACGTAATAAGCATTGCCTGCAGTTATAATATGCATTTAAAGGTGCGTTTGGTATCAAGGTGTAAGTAGTGTAGTGTAGTGTAGATTATTTTTCACTGAAAAGTGTAAAAAGTTTCTCCAAAAGTGTAAACTAAATGTACACTTGTAACAAACGGGCTAGTGTACATTCTGAGTAGATTGTATACATGCGCATTACAAAATAAATTAATGACAGATTGGCTGAGTTCATTATTTCTAGTTTTTACAGTTTTTTTTGGTCCTAAAAATGTTAAACTCACTGCCATATTTATCTTGTACCATTACATTTTGAAGCTCATTCATTTTTAAGAGACAAAAAATGTAAAAAATTGAGTACGAAAAAAGTATCAAATCTGTCAAAGCGATTGTCAATTCAGACATATATCACGTGACCTACACTACACTACGTGCACCTGCTCAAAAGTCAGGACTAATAGTTGTTACACTTTTAGTCCCACACTGAAATAACAAACAGATCAGTTATTTTACACTTTTGTATAACAAACGTAATAGTGTCAAAAGTGCTTACACTTTTTACACTACACCTTGATATCAAACACGTATATCATTATTCAATGCAAGCTGCAACTAAACCATACAAATCATGACCGAACAAAAACGACCTGTTATGTAATAGGCTATTACTACGTAGGTACCTACTATTATGAACACTTTATTCATTAGATTTTTGTCTTTCTGAATAAGTGATAGTGTTAATTGTGACAATTTTGTGAAAGATTTTCTTTTATTAACTGATTTAAAATGTGAACGATTTTTATTAAATAAAATATAGTGAAATTAAAGTACTATTTTGTTCTGTTTTGCGAGACGAAGAAGGGGTTATGAAGTAATTCAAGTAAGTTTAAATTTTTTTTATTATGCACTTTTCAGAGTGAACATGCGGTTATTTAAGGTTAGGTCACACGGCGCGTGATGGCTCGTCGAGCCATCACAAGCCACCACGAGCATTCGTCGTGTGACATGGCTCGCTCGAAATGGCTCATGGCTCGGTGGATTATGGGCTTGAGAATAGCCGAGAGTGTAGCAATGCTGTTGTTTATATGGCGTTGCTATGGTTCTTCTATTACAAGTCCCCAGTTCCCGGATTCTAGCCCGAGAGCTGGTAAAAGTGTCAATTGGATTTTCAATTTATTATTAAAAAAAATAATAATGAATTGAAAATATGAATTGGTGCTAGGCCTAAATAACCTTAGCTGTTGGTGGTCTTTAAAACACATTTTTTTTGTAATGTGTGTACGTCGCTTAGTTCGAGATATAGAGTTCGCGAGACCGGAATTTCGAGTTACAGAGTGTAATATTATGTAATCGTAGTTAATTAAATTATTATAATTGTAGATTATAGACGCGTCGGCAACTCAGGTCATTAGCGTCTTTAACACAGCAAATAATCCATTTGCGTGTTTTAAAGACCACCAACAGCTAAGGTTATTTGGGCCTAGCACCAATTCATATTTTCAATTCATTAATTTTTTTTTTTTAATAATAAATTGAAAATCCAATTGACACTTTTACCAGCTCTCGGGCTAGAATCCGGGAATTGGGGACTTGTAATAAAGGAATCATAGCAACGCCATGTAAACAACAGCATTGCTACACTCTCGGCTATTCTCAAGCCCATAATCCATTTGTGTATTAGAATCCGCCAGCCGGCATACACAAATCGACTGGTACGAGCTCGGGTCCCTGGGAGCGGTAATTCCCAAAGAATATTGGAATGCAATTTGCGATAGCAACCACATTTCAATGTCCCCGGACTTGAGAATAGCCGAGAGTGTAGCAATGCTGTTGTTTATATGGCGTTGCTATGGTTCCTCTATTACAAGTCCCCAGTTCCCGGATTCTAGCCCGAGAGCTGGTAAAAATGTCAATTGGATTTTCATTTTATTGTTAAAAAAAATAATGAATTGAAAATATGAATTGGTGCTAGGCCCAAATAACCTTTTAGCTGTTGGTGGTCTTTAAAACACAATTTTTCCAAAAATATGTTATTTACAAGGTATCTCAGCCAATAGAATATTGCGTTTTTAAATCGATTTTCTTTTACATTTTTTCATTAATTAAATCGCCATCATAAAAATGGTATTCATTAAAAAAGATAACATGTAAAAGATTAAAATATTACATAAATAATCGGCTTATTTTTTACGATCAAATACTTCATTAAAAATAATAATTAAATGAAATCAAAGATGGGACAAAAAATGTAAGCACAATTAATAAGCATAAACTGAAGTAAAAAAAAATTATAAAAAAATAAAACCTCCTTCAAAAAAGCAACTAAAAAGAAGAAAATAATAAAATTTTGAGGGCGGCGCCAATTAAATTACTAAAACTTTTTATACTTATATCTACTTTTTGTTTATTAAATTGGCGTCGACCTAAACATTTTATTATTTTCCTGTTTTTAGTGGCTTTTTTGATGGAGGTTTTATTTTTTTTATAAAATTTTATTTATTCTCCCAAACTTCCTTCCATTCCCTATCACAAATTTCTTCTTTTTTGCCGCCCCTATAACGAACTTTGGGAACCCCTGCTCTAACCCTTGCGAACCAAATATTTGGGTGCCGTTCATATTTGTTTATTGTAAATTATTGACGCGTCGACAACTTAGGTCATTAGCGTCTTGATTACATTAAATAACAACTCTCACTTAAAACTAAATTACATCACAAAATATCCATAAGCGGAGGCGGGATTCAAACCCACGACAGTCTGATCCAGCGGCGAGGACAGTGTGGTCCAGTGGTTACCGTCGCGGCTAATCACTGGACCACACTGTCCTCGCCGCTTATATTACATTGTGTTAAGTATAAATACGTATTAGTCACTGTCAATTATTTTGTAACCTTATCTCCCCCAGGGGAACATCGAAATGTAGTTAGTTGTTCTCGCAATTGCATTCCAATGTTCTTTGGGAATTGGCGTTCCCAGGAGTCCGAGCTAGTACCAGTCGGTTTGTGTATGCCGACTGGCAGGTTCTAATACACAAATGGATTATTAATTGTTATATTATGAAGTAATAGAAATACCTTGTATTATGTCCGTCTTGTGACTTCTTGTGATTTAACACTGCGCATTTCAGCAACGAGTTGCCATCTTCAGGTGTGGTTAATTATTTTTTTAAAAATACACATTGAGTATTCGTACTTCATAATATTCATATAGTGACTTGGAGACCCAACACTCTTAAAATATATCATATTAATTGTTGTGTTGAAGACGCTAATGACCTGAGTTGTCGACGCGTCTGTAATCTACAATAATAATAATTGGAACAGTATCGGAAAAAATGGCAGCCCTATATTATTACCTTAAAACATTACAAAATATTACAGTATTATTGAAATAACTCACGCCTTTGAAAATATAACAAACATTGTAACACGGGTGAGGCTATATTGGCAGATGGCATTTACAAAATTGAAAAAATAAATATATAATTCTCGTAAATTAACGCAAACACAGATGTTTTGAATTAAAATTATGAAACTACGTTTACAAAAGCCGTCCAACAAAAAATTTATTGGATATTGTTTGAACAATTTCGTTATTCAAAATCTCCGATTATTACCTATATCTATAATCTTTCTTTTCTATATTTTATGTTATATTGGCATTTTTTTATTTCTGTATTTGCACGCGGATATTTTTTTACAAAGAACGCGTTTGAATGGAATAATTTATTTGTGAATACAAAGTGGCGTAAATTGATTTTTTGCCATACCCACTATAAAATAGCTGCTTTACATGCATGTAAAGTGACATTTGACAGGCCGGTGTACAGGAACGTATCTTTCCCACACTAGTGTGGGAAAGCAAACCATTTCCATAGTGATTTATGTTTATTCGGCTGATTCGCCCGCTATTACATACTACTCTTGTGCGTTCTTCGGAATGAATGAATTATAGACGCTCGACAACAGAGGTCATTAGCGCGCGTGCCACGGCCTACTATAGGAGTGAAGTTGGCGACACAAATGAACTGTCAAAAAAAATTTGGAAATACTGAAAATAATGTGAAGAGCAGCTATTTTATAGCGGGTATGGCAAAAAATACCATATATATATCTCGTGCGTATTGATATTATGACTCGTGTGACTGTTTGAACTCGTTATCACTCGTTTTAACATACTGTCATTACTCTTCAGTTATATTCTTCATTACGCAACTAGATATACAATCTACTATTTTTTTATAGACGAGAAAGTCAGCTTCAATTTGTTTGCCTTCACCTATAATTGATCACTTAGCCTTGGCGATAGGGCAGTATAGCCTAGTGGTTAGCATGCTTGGTGCCGCAACCCCTAGATTGGACTGCCGTGGGTTCGAATCCCGCCTGCGCTCATGGATGTTTTGTGGTGTTATTTGGTTTTAAGTTAGTTGTTATTTAGTGTAGTTGAAAGAAGCTAATGACCTTAGATGTCGACGCGTCTATAATCTACAATAAATGAATAGCCTTAGCTAATGGCCATGATTTTGATTCTAATCGGTAAATTATATTATGTTGAACATAACTATATTATGTTTTTTTAAATTTTCAAGCGGGGAACCTCCCCAAATGGTGTCGCCTGCAGGGGGATCTGTACTTAGTGTGATTCTCGGTCCTTCATTTGGCGTTTACCTGAAACCTTTAGCTTTAAAAAAACTTTTTAACAAAAAAAAAACCTCCTTCAAAAAACCACTAAAAAGAGGAAAATAATGAAATTTTGAGGTCTGTGCCAATTTAATAAAATATGAAGTCGGTTAAAAAGTATATTATAGTGATTAATATCTTCTTTTTAACCAATTTCATATTTTATTAAATTAGCACAGACCTCAAAATTTTGTTATTTTCCTCTTTTTAGTGTTTTTTTGAAAGAGGTTTTTTTTTGTTAAAAAGTTTTTTATTTTTTACTTTTTAGTGTCAAAAAGTGACATTTACCTTAAAGGAATCACACGCCGTTACTCACTTTTATTAAACTGACTTTTTTACGCCGTCTGATATGTCAAAAAGTGACTTTTACCTTAAAGAATCACACGCCGTTACTAACTTTTATTAAAATCAGCCGAACTACTGAACCGATGTTGATAACATTTCTATGGGACCAATCTGAAAGTATAGCCTTTCAAATAAAAAAAAATTTTCAAAATCGGTTTATAAATGACTGAGTTATGAGGTAACAAACATAAAAAAAATAAAAATACAACCGAAATGAGAACCACCTCCTTTTTTTGAAGTCAGTTTATAATGAGAAGGATGAGCTTGCTTTTCTGAGCATAACTTCTCAAATCGGGGGCCCCAGGGCGTCGCGACGCACAGTTAGGGAACCTCTAAGGTAGAGAATACTCGAAAAATAATAATCTGGCTTGTTTTTATTATAATGTTACATCCTTTATAATTTCCGTTCGATGTGTTTTCCATAATATTCGTACTTCATATCCCGAGAGATACAAAAGATATCTTTCTCGTATGCAAATAAGCAAAAGTAAACATTTACATTTCGTAGGTAGGTATATATTTATTGCCGCACAGTAGAAATAGCTTCATGCTGTTTCATTGCAACTCTCACGCGAGTCGCGTGTTTTGTGTCTTTTTAGGGTTCCGTAGCCAAATGGCAAAAACGGAACCTTTATAATTTCGTCCTATCCGTCCGTCCGTATGTCACAACCATTATTTTACTCGGAGACTATTGGCACTATATAGATGAAATTTGGAAGGTAGGTGTTTTCTATGAACCACTATACAATGGTGTAGTGAAATTACGAAAAAAAATTCGACTGATGACCAGTCCTATACTTCCCACCTAGTAAATATTTGCAAAAAATAAACACTCTTTTTTTATTCTTTGAAAAAAAGCATGGCCCTCTTTTTTGTTTGGTGATCTACTGATGGCTTAGCTTAATATAGCAAAAATCATGGTTACTTTGATTTACGTA
The DNA here is from genome assembly GCA_039654895.1 of Mongoloraphidia duomilia. Classification (NCBI taxonomy): domain Eukaryota; kingdom Metazoa; phylum Arthropoda; class Insecta; order Raphidioptera; family Raphidiidae; genus Mongoloraphidia; species Mongoloraphidia duomilia. The sequence goes on from CM077524.1 coordinate 2,231,998, forward strand.
CAATTTTTATTTTTTTTAGTAAAATATTTTTTTTCTCGAAAACTGTACATTTTAGAGAAAAAAAATATTTACATTTTTTTCATATTATAACATCTAGAATTCATTTATATTTTTTTTTACTTAATACGTGACATTGAGAACGTTTTTCTCAGGATCCACTGAACCGATTTGACTCAAAATCTAATCAGATCTAAGTTAAAGGGTGATAAACACAATAGAACAATGGCCGTATGTTGTTCCGTTTGATATGCGCTTCTAAAAGTCGTAAAAAGTGTGTCCCCCCTCTAACTTTTAACTATGGGGTGGAAAATTCTGAAAAAAATTAAGGTGGTAGAACTTAAAAAACACTTCCAACGAAAATTGGTTTGAATTATGGTGTGTATTTTTTGAGATATGGGATATTTTCGGTTACACGCTATTTTTTGAGTTTAGCGACCGCAGAAGTAACTTTGTTTTTTACAGGGTCTAAGACTATAAAAAAATTATTATTAAATTTATAATTTACTTTGAATTTTAACCGTGAACGTTCTTCCCGACATCAAGACCATTCACTGTGTGTAGTCCGACACGCACTTGGCCGCTTTTTTATTTTATATATAATATACATGGGTAACTAAATAATATTATAAATTAGGAAATCAAACACAACATATTTCATAAGTAGGACAGATAGCCCTAAGGTATATATACAGGGTGTTCCATACAATATGACATCCCAGGTCTATATATCGCGACTATTTTTGAAGCACTTTGTAAAGCTCGATGCTTGATACGTATGTGTGTGTGTATGTTTGCTACTACTGAACGGATTTTCATGAAATTTGGTATGTAGATACTTTAGGTGCTGGAGCAGGACATAGGGTACTTTTCATCCCGAAAAAATGTATAGTTCCTGTGGGATAGTAACAAAAGGTAATTCTGCAATTTTCTTGCATTTTAGCGTAATTGGCGGAATCCTTCTACATAATATTATAAACACCACTCACTGTAAAAAATGGGTGTAAAAATACTTTGAAAGTTAAGGTAGAATTCGCTCGATTTTCTAAGTGATTTTACATTATTATTTATTTTTACACGGAAAACTTCATAAAAACTTGAACTTTTACTGTAAAGTTAAACAAATTTGTGATTTTTACATAAAGAAAATTAAAATTACATAATTTGTGTAATATTCCAATAAAGTGTGTAAAAATTACAAAATAAAATGTATAGTTACATATATAAAATGAATGAATACAAAACAAATTAATGTGAAATTAGTAGCCACGCATGCGCAATGTGTTTTTATGGAATCTACGCGATGTGCCGGCGATACCTGTTTGCGACGCCATTGTCTCTTTGTGTGCCTATTACAAGATTAATCGCTGGCTACAAATGGACCATCGATAATCTATGTAAACGGCCTTCTCATTTCTTACAGTGCATTAATAGCACCCGGGCGAAGCTGGATCGGGCCGCTAGTAATATTATTAACAGACCGAAATCTACATAATGGCGAAGCCATGGCCTAAAACTAGTAAAAAGCAATATGAAACATCATATTATGGTAGTTAACTTGTGAAATTGTAAATACAGAACGTGGGGAAATATAAACATTTTTAATAGGAGACCAAAAATAATATTTATTCTGACGGTAATTGAACCTGCGGACAGATGAGACGCTAGTTATTCGATAATTGACCGCTGTTATTTTCCTACATACCTACATATACAGGGGCGGATTTGAAGTTTTAACGCCCTGGGCCATTGATGATATAGCGAGAAAGGAGACTAATAGACCGAGAGCTAGTGGCAATTTTTAGGTGTTATTTATTCAAGGCCTTATTTTTGTGAAGACGTTGAAGGAGGCATATTAAAGTGCCCTGAGTAAGAGATTTTGCTAGATAGCGGTATGGGAGGGATGCAGACCGCCTCCAACATGTAACAAAAAAAATTGTCACAATTATTATCGCTTCAAGGCTGAAATTGTTTGCATAGCTTGTCGGTGACCCAATAATGCCATTATAATATTTGCAGAACGATTGGTCAGTATTAAAAGGGTGGCAGATCACCCTAAACGTGTCATGTACCCGACGAAATTTATAATATTATTAGTTCAAGGTTTAAATTTTAAAATGTTGTTACGGCGACTGTTATAAGCATATATTTCAATTTGCAGAACAAAATGTTGGTAACAAAAATGTTGCTACAACATAAAGTTAATATAATAATAGTTTTTTTATACGGCTGTATGCAATTGAAAGATTTTTCGTTGGAGAGCAGCTAATTATATAATTGTTTCGAAACATATAGGAAAAAATCATTTTACCAACCAGTGGTCACAGTCAGGATTCTAACCTGAACCTTTCCAATTTCGCGTCGGAATGAGCTTACAATACTCAACTTTCATGTTGGGCTCTCGCTGGTACGAGGATTCACTTCATATCATAGCTATTGTATTAGCAGATATGAATTGACACCCGCATGTAGTGAAAATCTATTGATTCTGAAGCATATAAGGAGAATATTAATTTAGCAATAATGTCACAGTTGAGTATTGTTAGCTCATTCCGACGCGAAATTGGAAAGGTTCAGGTTAGAATCCTGACTGTGACCACTGGTTGGTAAAATGATTTTTTCCTATATGTTTCGAAACAATTATATAATTGGCTGCTCTCCAACGAAAAAATCTTTCATAAAGTTAATATTCCGATTAGAATCAAAGGCACTATATAATCACGAGCCGCTACTGGATCGGACATAATAGTGAATGCAAGCGATTTTTAAATATTGCTTTAACCCCATTTGACACACATTATAGTATAGTAGTATGTTTCTTTATTGAAGTTGAAACTATATACGGAAATTGTCACAACAATAATTGCGTAATGATATAATAGTTCAGCAGTAATTTGTGAAACTTGTAAAATGTTTTTAGACTCGTTAAACAGCAGCTAGTTTCAATCAAAATTACATTATAAAACGTACTTTCTTGTCTAACGATTCAATGAATGAATTGTGAATTATAGACGCTCGATAACAGAGGTCATTAGCGTCTGTTCTAACGATTCAATATTATTAATAGAGCTGGCAACGGATTTTCTGAAGTGTCTATACCTTATACGTAAGGCAATATAAAAAATATTATAGTAAAAAAAACTTTTTAGAGACAAGCTTTTATTTAAATGCACTAATAAGGAAAAAATAATTTTTAATAATTTAGGTTCGTATGTTATAAAAGCGTTGATCGTGACTTATAAACTATCATAGAGTTCACGACTCACGCTTTTATAATTATGAACCCAAATTATTAAAAATTATTTTTTCCTTTTTAGTGAATTTAAATAAAAACTTGTCTCTAAAAAGTTTTTTTTACTAATATTTATTTTGTTCATTTTAGTCTTTCAAAATTTTACCCCTCTTTGACACCCGTAGGGGTTGAATTTCGGAAAATCCTTTCTTAGTGGATGCTTACGTTAGAAAAGGAACCAACTGTCCAAATTTCAAGTTTCTAGCTTCAGCGATTTGGCATGGGCGTTGATTAGTCAAAAAAAAACCTACATCCCCGTTTGAACCCCTTAGGGGTTGAATTTAGTTCTAAATACGATTTATTCATGTATTGTCATCGGGAATACATATGTGTACAAAATTTCAAATCGATCGGATACGTGGAAGTCATTCAAAATTGACTTGCAAGATTTGACCTAAACAAACACACAAACAAACTAACAGACATTGCAAGTTAAATAAAGGCTTGTAAAAATACCTGTATAAGTGATCCCCATTTGAGAATCTGTCAATTGTTAATTGTGTTTTAATGACCACCAACAGCTAAGGTTATTTGGGCCTATAGCACCAATTCATATTTTCAATTCATTATTTTTTTTTTTTAATAATAAATTGAAAATCCAATTGACACTTTTACCAGCTCTCGGGCTAAAACCCGGGAACTGGGGACTTGTAATAGAGGAACCATAGCAACGCCACGTAAACAACAGCATTGCTAAACGCTCGGCTATTCTATTCTATTAGACTGTATATATATATATTGGCGTAATGAGGTATATTACTGACGAGTAAGTGAGAGGATGTTAAAACGAGTGCTAGCGAATTTTAACAGTCTCACGAGTCATAATATCATTACGCACGAGATGGTATTTTTTCCATACCCACAATAAAATAGCTACTTTTCATTGCATTTTCAGTATTTTCTAAAATGTTTGACAGTTAATTTGTGTCGCCAATTTCATATTTATAGCAGACCATGAGTTTATAGGTAATAGCGGGTGGATAAGAGCGAATAAACATTTAAATGACTATGGAAACTGTTTATTTTTCACACTAGTGAGGTTTGAAACCACTTTCAACACACCTGCCTGACTAACCCATTCCATGCATACATACACGCAGGTAAAGTAGCTATTTTATAGTGGGTATGGCAAAAAGAAAATTATTTATTACGCAAAATCTACATCTAAATTTTATAAATTGACATTTTACAAAAGCTGGTATATAGATAGCTACTGTAAAATTGTTATCCCAATGGAATAAATATTAAATAAATAAATCAAATTTAGGGTTCATAGCAGTGGCGGCTCGTGGTATTTGAAAGTGGTGAGGCACAGTTGAAAAAAAATTTTTTTTAGTAAGGTTAGATTTTAAAGTTAGTCTAGTAGACTAGGTAGTGCAAAATAAAAATCAGTACGAAAAACCACAAAAGTATTTACCGAAAACTATATTAACACACTTTAAATGTCGCATTAAATTTACGTAGAGGCTTGCCTCAAAAGAATGTTTAATGCGCTACTTAAAGCTAGATTCGACTGGACTATTACAGTATCATAAACACCACATTACTCACATTACTAATACGCTAGACAAGGAAGCGCGAGGCGAGCCTCTACCATATACGACCGCATGCAGAAATGGGATGGATGATATTTCTAGCGAAGCGCGTTAAGATTGACGGCAGGCCCATATTTTACTGATTTCTATGAAGCCAAATATTAATTCTAATGGATATATTTATGCAAATAGTAAAATAATAAAAATTTGTAATTTATTTAATTTGAAAAATTATTGCCTCATAGGAGAAGCCGCCACTGGTTCATAGTGTATGGGAAAAAAACTTTTGTTTATTTTAAACGTCCCGGCTACTACTTTCAGAGAGGTGCGCTTAAAACAAATGAAGCGTGACATCTCTTTATTATTGTGCCTTCGTGCTCGTTCTTTCAGCCTTAATTTAATTAGTTGTATAACTGAAAACTGTAATCGCTCACCTTAATTAGAGGAAATTTAATCACTAGGCGATATGTCACAGCCATCTGCTGTAAATAAACATTTACTAAAATTTCTAAACAATTAATGAAACGGTGACAAATTGTGTAACTTTTATATAACTAGCGGCTCGGTCCGGCTTCGCCCGGGTGCTATGAATTTATAACTTATTATCTCCCCCGCGAGAAATTTTCCCCCTGCGAAGCAAAGTCGCCTGTGGTTGTTCAGATTTTTAGTTTGGAGGAACGCTGTCACTAAATATCGCTGCTAGTATAACTTATTTTTAATTATTTTTTACTTATATATTTCTTTAATTTAGCAATTGTTGCTAGAGGTCAGAAATAGTACCAGATTTTTAGTTTGGAAAGCAGTCACTAAAATCGCTGCTAGTATATAACTTATTTTTAAAATATAAATAAGTGTGGTGGAAGCGCAACTATTAATCACGGCACCTCAACCACATACTTTACATATTACTTAATGTAATTAGTGCTTAAATTTGATAATTTGTAGTTTTCAGATTTTTTCCTTTGTATACGCATAATGATCTACCTAGATGCCAAATTTCAAGTTTCTTAGTCACGTGATCTAGGTTTTTGATGAGTGGTGTTTTGAAATAATTTTCACTTTCATGATGAGCTCTCGCTAGTACGAAGATTCACATCTACAACCTAGCTATATATTGAATTAACTCTCGCATGTAGTGAAAATCTATTGATTCCGAATAATCCAATGGAATTCTTATAAAGTTCTTAGGTCGTAGTGGAGCGCGTGTATCCTTTAGCACTTTGCGCAAATTTATCCGGAGTCGCATATGAAGTTATTCACTTCAAAAAACGTCATAAAGCAATGATATAAACCTGAACAGGTTCAGTATAATACGGATCAACCGCATTATACGTGCCTCTGCTATTAGAGGCGCTCCGTGCTCAGGATGTCACGTTGTACTGTGGAATTAGAAATCGATTAACCTGTGAATTTATAGCTCAAAGTGAATGTGATATACATGGTCACAAAATATAAAGAGGGCAGTGTAGCCTAGTGGATAGTGTACTTGGTACCAGCCTCTAGACTAGACTGTCGTGGGTTTGAATCCCACTTGCACTCATGGATGTTTTGTGATGTTATTTAATGTAATTTAAGACGCTAATGACCTAAGCTGTCGACGCGTCTATACTCTATATTAAAATAAATAAAAAAATAATAGTTTTAGAACATAAAATTCTGCATCTAAATTATTAAACAAAATTAATTTTGCATGCTTTGTAACGGCAGAAATTTGATATGAAAATGTCAAAATTATCTCAAAAACAGATAGCGATAGCCATGGAACATGAACAAAATGATGACGTTTTAGCTGTCAGAATAATTTCTAATTATTTTGTTCAAGTTCCATGGCTATCGCTATCTGTTTTCGAGGTTATAATTTAGACATTTTCATATCAAATTTCTGCCGTTACAAAGCATACAAAATTAATTTTGTTTAATGATTTAGATGCAGAATTTTATGTTCTAAAACTATTATTTGAAGATATTTTTCCTAAAATAGTTAGGGAAGCAGGAAATCGCGAAAGTTTGATTTTACGGGTTAAATCCTTATGTGCAGCAGTTACGTTCACCACCCTGTATGTGTTAATATATTTTGTTTTATTTTCATCGAAATTAATCTATTGTACACTGTATGTATTATATAAAAACAAGCTTAAATTATGCGGTCGCTTTGTGCGTCGTCCGGTTAATACGACATAATGTCGCCGGTTCCTTGCAAGTACCTAGTTCTATCCGGATTTTATGTGCACTGTAAGAAATGAGAACGCCGATTACATAGATTATCGATGGTCCATTTGTAGCCAGCGATTAACCTAGTAATAGACACACAAAGAGACAATGGCGTCGCAAACAGGTATCGTCTGCACATCGCGTATATTCCATAAAAACACATTGCGCATGCGTGGTTACTAATTTTACATTAATTTGTTTTGTATTCATCCATTTTATATATGTAACTATTCATTTTATTTTGTAATTTTTACACATTTTATTGGAATATTACACACAAATTATGTAATTTTAATTTATTTTATGTAAAAATCACAAATTTGTTTAACTTTACAGTAAAAGTCCAAGTTTTTATGAACTTTTCTGTGTAAAAATAAAAAATAATGTAAAATCACTTAGAAAATCGAGCGAATTCTACCTTAACTTTCAAAGTATTTTTACACCCATTTTTTACAGTGTATCGGTAATGCGCTGTATTTTGTGAACATCTGTGTTACATCTATATTATGATCATAGTTCACAATGTAGTTGTAGATACCTATGCTGAGATAAACTTAGTAGTCGAGATACTACGGTACTAAATTTAAGTTTTAGTATCGACTTATGTTATTATCCTGCCACGGGTAATCGAATTTGTAACTTGGCAAGCATGTCCTGTAAATAGCTGCAAGTACTTATCATTAAATCTTATTAAACTGTTCACACCGTGTAGATCATCCACGATACGAGGATAATATCGCTGAGTTTGAAAACTATATCGGTAGGTAGCTACATTTTTTTTGGAAATAAAAAATATGCATATCATTAATTTGTAGTCGTGATGTTTTTGACCGTTTGTATTGTTCGTCTAACATTTACTTATTTTAAATTTTTATAATTACACGAATATAAATATTAATAAAATTTTATTAACTAAGAATTCAAATATAAATATTTAAATTAATAATTTTGCAAAAACAAACAAAAACAAAACAAATCTCAAATGAAGAATAAAGAGATATTTGAACAGAGACGAGACAAAACAAGAGTAAAATAAATTACAAATGAATAAACAACTGTTTCAAGTTGGTATTGAACAGAGATAAACGTAACAAAGTGCTTAATGCGCATGTCAGTTTCATTTTGGTTTCATGTCTAGACTATGTACTGAAATGATCGTTTGAAAACCGTTCACAAACGATAACAAATTCGGATGGAACGCTTTAAGAATCGTTCACAAACGATCACGAGTTCGGTTGGAACGCATTTTATCCACTGCGCATGAGCGTGACGGTAATATTACCGTTTTCAGAGTGGTTGGAACAAAGCTAATATTATTGTTTTTACTAGCCTGTTCACAAACGATCACGAGTTCGGTTGGAACGCGTTGTATCCACTGCGCATGAGCGTGACGGTAATATTACGGTATTCAGAGTGGTTGGAACAAAGCTAAATGTAGCTAAGTCTAGTTCAATAAATCTTTTATCTTATCTAAAGTTTCATGACGTAGTCGTCAATATATTTCAGTTGAATTATGAAATATTGATCAGGACATGTTTTACTCCAAATTATAAACATGGATATATATAGATTACTACTAACATACAGTGGCTAATGTAACGTCCTCCCGTAAGTAGGTTTATGTACCTAGTATCGTACATAGCATTCCGTTGACTGAACACATTACCCTCTTCAATAAATCCACAAGCTACTGAATCGCTATCAAGGTATGCTCTTTATTTTTATGACGTCACTACCCTGTAACAACTATTAGGGCCAGCGCACACATGCTGCTTTTTAACCCCCGACAAAAAAAGAGGAGTTTAAAGCCTTTGTCTGTCTGTTTGTTTGTCTGCAGTCTGTCTGTGTGTGTGTGTGTGTGTGTGTGTGTGTGTGTGTATCTGTCTATGGCATTATAGCTCCCAAACGAATGAACCGATTTCAATGCGATTTTGTATGATTGAATGTCCATCGGCGCGGCGGAAATTTGAACGATGTCATATTTCATACATAATGGCATACATGGGCCTTTCAAATAAATAAAGAATTTCGTTAATACCTCACACACAGCTTGTTTTATTCAATTTCAAAATTAGTGATGGGCGATTACGAGATATTTTAGTCGATTGTCTCGATTGTTCACACATCTCGATGACTCTCGATGGTTTTCACTTGGACTCGATTGTTGTTGTTTCATAGTTCAGCGCGATCGAGTCGCATAGTACTGAATCGTACAGACGATGTACACTGTCGAGAGCCACATAATATATAATCGTTCATCACTCAACAACTGTGGTCGAGTCGATTGTGCAGTAATCGAGTGCTCTGAGACCGACTGAACAGTGTGAACAGTGAACAATCAACGATGAACGAGTCGCGTGAACGTCAGACTTGAGTCGATTAGCATATAACCTTGAATCGCGATTATATGTATTCTCATTCGCTGGCAAATAATCGACTTGAACAATCGAACATTTCGATTATAAAATCAAACTCCGAGTCGATTGTGACTCGATTGTTATTATGAACGATTGCAATTGTTTCGATTGTAAAAACATCTTACAATCGCCCATCACTATTCAAAATCGACCCGCCCAAATTGGAAAACCCTATATTTCTGCGGCATTTTTCCCGCCGCCTCCTTAATCCATTCCTATACCACGGAGTAGGTACGGACGTAGGTTAAAGTGTTAGTAGATGTGTTTATGATATACTGATGATGAAAGGCAATTTAACGTCTCAAGGAATCACATCAAACGCCCTCCCGACTCCCGAGTTATAAATATCTTTCAACTCAGTATGTGTGAAGTGAAAGGTGAATATATATATAGCGATTGAGGAAGAACAAGAAGGACGACTTTCTTCATTCTTCGGCTATTATAAAGACTAAAGTCGCAGACACACAGAATGCAAACATGACACGCAACAAACGCAAATACATTGCATACACGAAAAACAGAGCTAGTGTGAACGTGTTTATAAACAGGACCACACGGCGCACACATACGTATTTTGTGATCGCTATAAGAGCGGTACATCAAAGAGATTTATAACTACTATTGGACGGGGTTTTTCATGTTTTTATTGTTTGACCCGATAAAGATACTGAAAATAAAATTATTTCTTTAATCTATTTCTCAGTTGTCAGTTGCACAGATACGTATTTTGTGATCGTTATAAGAGCGGTACATCAAAGAGATTTATGACTACTATTGGACGGGGTTTTTCATGTTTTTTTTTGTTTGACCCGATGGTGATACTAAAAATAAAATTATTTCTTTAATCTATCTCTCAGTTGTCAGTTTGTCAGTGTATAGTGCACATAGTGGTGTTGTTTTTTTAAGTAAAATATTTATTTTCAAAATGGACTTCACAGACGATCAAATTTTTAAATTTTTAAAAATTTCACTGACCCAAAATCGGCGATTATATTTTAATTTTCGTTTTTTTTTAACTAAACTATTCATAACAACATTATTTCATCGTCAGTATCGCTCATTTCGAAAAAAATACAACCACTTTGCACAAATACTGTGTGTGTTTTAAAGACCACCAACAGCTAGGGTTATTTGGGCCTAACACCAATTCATATTTTCAATTCATTATTTTTTTTTATTAATAATAAATCGAAAATCCAAATGACACTTTTACCAGCTTTCGGGCTAGAACCCGGGAACTGGGGACTTGTAATAGAGGAACCATATCAACGCCATGTAAACAACAGCATTGCTACACTCTCGGCTATTCTCAAGCCCTTGCACAAATACTGAAATTGAACTGCGAGTTGACCTTCATGGACAACAATAAAATCAAATATACTAAATGCAATGTGGACGGTGGTTGTATGTTCCACCTGTAATGTTCGAAAACATGACATTGATTCAAGCGTGTGTGCTGCTACATTGTTTGCATACTATGTGTCCGCGCCTTAATAAGGCATCCCGCCCGATCCGTGCGTGTACAAGACACGTATTATAGCCATATTTAAACAAAAAAACAAAATAGCTTATGTTCAATTAGTCCAGTCATTATGTAGTTGAAGGTCGGAAGTAACATATGAGCGGCCGTTTGGAGTTTTATGGAGGGGGGGGTCATTCTTGAGTGTCCTGACAAGTTATCACTAAAATCTGCCCCCGGCTTTCGAATCGCAGGCACAAATATATATCTAAATTCTAAGTAACTATGCTAAAAGACGCCAGCATACTGAATTATTTAGCTATAATGTTTACCCCGGTACAGGTTGTCACACCAGCACACAGATATAAACATATGACTGTATACTAATATAGGAGAGACATAGGCACCGTTGCATTTGAAAGAGAAAAAATCTATCAATTTCATTGGTTAGTTCTCAAAAGTGGGCTGTAATAATATAGTAAAAATGTTTATGTATGAGAGCGCTGTTGCCAAGCATAAACACGCATTTTATAAAGTACGCCATTTGTTTGATACTTTTCAGCAATAATAATTTTTTTCTCGTGATTGACATCGGTGACCATAGATAAAATTTTGACTAAAGCTTGTTAGATATGTAATGAACATATTCTAATAATTACAAATTTTTCTCGGTGATGTTACTATGTGTTTTACCGGTATTAAACTATGAAAGCGCGATTTTTCCAGAAGAGTTCATGTTAATTTTATAATTATATATATTTTTAAACTATTCGGTAAGCCATTCTGAAATTTTGTGTATTTATTTAAGTAAGTTTACAAAATTTCATTCATTTCTCGGTGATTTGAGATAGTTGTCATACATCCTTAATTCGACATAAATCATTATGCGATGTGACCGTAGATACATGTGTATTCAAAGTTAATTTGCCTCCTTTGTATATAATATATGTTAAATAAAACAAGTGGTAACTGGTAGCTATAAACTTGAGCCTTGATTCGAATTTAAGTAGGGCTGGAATGTTCCAGAAAGTTCTCATCAAAATTCAAAACTTCTAAAGAATTTAATTTAAGCTATCAAACGTTTCATATTTAAAAAAAATTGTTTCTTAAAATTTAAAAACTTCAAGTAAACTTATAAAAATAACGTAGGCATAACTAGAGGGGGTCCTCCCAGAGTATCGTCTGGTCTTCCTAGAAATAAGGATTAAGCATTATTTTTCAATGTATTCTCAACAAGATCTGATCAGACACAGACAGATGTGTGAATATCGTTAAACACAAATAATTGTATTCGTTGTCATGAAAAGGAATATATTCACTTTTATTTATGTTATAAAATTAAATGTTCGTAAAATATAATTAATAAAATAATAAATTGTAATTTTATTTTTTTATATTTTAAATTGTTATTCATACCTACATATTTTCATTATTAAAAAAATAAAATGAAATATTAAAAGCCTTCGGGATGCGAACCTGGGTTTGGCTTTTGTACCTGTCTATTTATAGAAAGAATAACTCTGAATCGACTCCAACACCCCGCACTTTTAATTTCAAATAATATAAACAGCATCTGAGAGATTTTTAATTTTTCTTAAAAATGCCAAAAGTAAGAAGACCCCCCTCTTTGTACAAATTTGCGAAATTTTTGAAAAATAAATTCGATCTGATTCGTTTGATATTAAGTCTATTTATAAAAAAAATAACGCTGAATCGACTCCAACACCCCGCACTTTTATTTTCAAAGATATAAACAGCATCTGAGAGATTTTTGATTTTTCTTAAAAATGCCAACAGTAAGAAGACCCCCCTCTTTGTACAAATTTGCGAAATTTTTGAAAAATAAATTCGATCTGATTCGTTTGATATTAAGTCTATTTATTGAAAGAATAACACTGAATCGACTCCAACACCCCGCACTTTTAATTTCAATTAATATAAACACCATCTGGGAGATTTTTGATTTTTCTTAAAAATGACAAATGTAAGAAGACCCCCCTCTTTGTACAAATTTGCGAAATTTTTGAAAAATAAATTCGATATGTTCGTTTGATATTAAGTCTAATTATTGAAAAAATAACGCTGAATCGACTCCAATACCCCGTACTTTTAATTTCAAATAATATAAACAGCATCTGAGAGAATTGGTATATGATAAAATCAATCGATTTAAAACCCCTTATATCCACACCATATTATTCACATAACAATTAGAGGTGAAAATAATAAATATCTCAGACAGCTAGGCTGTCATGATTTTTGAGCTATATCTAAGAAAAAATCAAATGACCACTGTCGGGACTTAAACCCGAAACCCCCAGTTTCCGGCTAGGTGAGTTACCGATTTCTCCACAGTGCCCGAGAGTGGAAACCGATCTCTTCTTATATATAGCAATTTCACGTTGAAAACACACTACATGCGAGAGTCGACTATTTAAATAAACTGCAAAGCATAGTACAGCTATTAAACAGTCGAATCATTATACATGCGAGAGTTAACATTTTATAAGTTTTAACAACTTAATAAACTCGTTAGGCCGGGAAGCCTTAGGTTTTACCTATAGATAAACAACGTTTTGAGTTTCTGTGGCATCTGAGAGATTTTTGATTTTTCTTAAAAATGTCAAAAGTAAGTAGACCCCCCTCTTTATACAAATTTGCGAAATTTTTGAAAAATAAATTCGATCTGATTCGTTTGATATTAAATTTATTTATCGAAAAAATAACGCTGAATTGAATGAACGATTTAAATTGCGGAGCTTGTGTTTCAGGAAAATCGTGGAAATTTTAAATAGTTGAGGGAACGATTTAAATAATTGAGGGAACTATTAAAATAAATTATTGAGGGAACGATTTAATTCGGGGAACTTGTTTTTCAGGAAAATCGTGGTAAAATTGTAAAAATAGTGTAGTGAATACATTTAATACGAGGATATTTTGTCATATAGATATTTTATACTTACAGGTTTATTTTGTCATGGGGGACATTTCGTCCGGGGATATTTTATCATGAGGATATTTTGTCATTGGGATATTTTGTCATTGGGATATTTTGTCCGGGAATATTTTGTCAGGGATATTTTGTCGGGGATATTTTGTTCGGGGATCAAGACGCCTGATACCCCATCTCACAGCTTGTTTAAATTGTTTTGAGTTTTTTCTAAGACGTATTTAAAAGTGTTAGGTTCCATACGTAAATATTCAAAAAACCGGTTTGGGTAAAATTTTAATTCTTGGTATAAATGATGAAATTCGCCATGTTTAGATCGTATTCTATTAATAAGGTGGACATGATAGCTCCTACCCAAATTTGTATTTAAAATATACCACTTTGTAGTAGAAGAACACAAATATTCGTCTTCGCTATCTGACATTTCAAACGCGACTTAAGCTTGTATCAATGCTGTATCAAAGCTTCGTTGTGCAAACCTATAAGCGCTTATAATTTCAGCCACCATTTACCATACATGCTACCATCTAGAATCCCAGCTGCGTACTGCACGTATCTTAAGGCACTTCAGACTTCAAACTACCAGCAACATTGATACTCAAGGACATGCATTGGTTGTTTTGTATAGAACTTTCAGCATATTACAAACATTGAAGTCGATATGTCTTTTTGCTAAAAATAACACATACGAGTCAACTGACACTTCTAATTTCATTTATCTTTCCCGATTCAAATTTAGATTTAAATGTAAATAAGGGGGTGAGAAAAGGGGCGATTAGTAAATGCGTCATCGTGTCTACAGTACTCTAAGGTTCATCAGGTGTAACAACTTAAGTTTAATTTCAAAAACTAACAACGATACAAACACGGAAACACCTCAATTTTAAGTTTTATGCTCGGTTGCACAAAGCAGTGTCAAAAATGTTTATTTGACAATGACTTTAGATTGTAAATGACATCGCAAAACATACATGAACGACATTAGACTGCTCTTGCATGAATAAAAACTGTAATTATAATAATATAATTATATTATTGTTACGGATCACCCTGTATATGAACGGCGGGCAACAATTCTGAGAAGCGGTATCTGACGTTGAACACACTGGTGCCTACGCGAAGATTCTAGACAACGCTAGAGAATACGAGGACGTACTGAGCGTACACCGCACGCAGGTATATAAACAGCGAGTGTGTCGTGTTGAATCAATCAGTGAATGGTGAGCCGTGGCATCAAGTGGATCAGTGATATAAATATTAGTCAATCAACGGTCGAATCAGTCAGTACAGTGATATAAATAGTAGAGTGGATGTAAATAAATAGTACTGAAGTAAATGACCGACATAAATAAACGTTGGAAATAAATCTGATATAAATACAGTGACATAAATAATTACAAATAAATAACTCAACCAGCCGGAAACTGGGAATTTCGGGTTCAAGTCCTGACAGTGGTCTTTGATTTTTTCCTTGTATATCTTAATTGTTTGACGATTAACATCACGATGGCATGTTCGCTGACTGATTACGTTAAGAAAAGTATTTGTTTGTGGTTTGGCTACTGGTCTATTTAATAATTATTATATTATAACCACAAAAAAAAACTCAACTCTCATTGTTGTATTTATAAAAACGGTCATGTCTCGACTGATGAGTTATTAAGTTATGTTTATAACTTAAAAATTTAATCCGCTCTCGCATGAAGTGTGATTTAGTGTTGAAATAGGTATATATAGGAAAGGAACAGATCCCACTCTCAGGGCACTGTGTGAGTAAGAGGTAACTCAACCAGCCGGAAACTGGGAATTTCGGGTTCAAGTCCTGACAGTGGTCTTAAATAAATAATCCTTGTATATAGATAGTTATTTGTTAAGTGTTATAAGTGGCTCGTTTAGTTCAATAATTTCCGTTTAAGTTTTTTTATTCTTAAAATTGACTTTTTGTTGTTGCATTTATTGTTATTATATTTTTAATTATTGTAAATAAATATTTATTCCGCCAACTCAAAAAACAGTTTTGTAACATTATTATAATTACAGTTTTTATTCATGCAGGAGCAGTCTAATGTCGTTCATGTATGTTTTGTGATGTCATTTAGTTTTAAGTTGATTGTTATTGTGATGTAATCAAGACGCTAATGACCTAAGTTGTCGACGCGTCTATATTTAACAATAAATAAAAAATTTCTTCGTCGGATCGATGTCTCTAAATTTTCATAACAGAGACATTTTCACGTACCTACAGAACAATATATTTGTTGAGGCAAAGAGTTTAATTTTGCCGGCGCCCGGCAAAGTAATTAAACTCTATTGAATTCTCGTCACGGCTCTGCAATCGTTTATTTTCTCGATATCAGTCCGATAGCATAGCAGCTGGACTGTGCACGTTCGCGAAAACCACCAGTGGCGTGTCAAATTGATTTCCTATTGTAGCTTTTTGCAACTGCGATAATAGATTATTATTGTTATTGTAGATTATAGACGCGTCGACAACTCAGGTCATTAGCGTCTTCAACACAACAATTAACAAGCCGTGAGGTGGGTCGTTTATTAGGATTAAAGTGCGACCCTTGAGGTCCACACGACGAACTTCCCAGTTTGATAAATATTTAATAATAATAATTAAATTAGATATTACACAGAAAAGTAATCATTTTAATCATTAAAACATCAATAATTAAAAAAAAAAAAAAAAAAAACGGCTGAAAATTTATGTCGGATCAAAATGACGTTAACACGCCTCGATTGACACCCTTACGAAGTCGATATAATTTTTTATTCGCGAGATATTGTGTAAAATCTACTTTTTTGGAGGTTATTTGGTTAAGAAAAAAGAACGGCTGAACCGATTTTGAAAAAATTTCTTTCAGATCATATTTACGTTAATACGCGTCGATTGGCACCCTAACGTAGTCGATATCATTTTTCATTCTCGAGATTTCGTCTTAGAAAGAAATGGACACATACGTACGTACGTATACACACACACACACACACACACACAGACATCTTTCTAAAAGTAGTGTAAAAATAGTGTAGTGACCTTGAAACATAAACATTTTTTTTCCTTTTTGATTTCGATTTTCGGACCCATTACAATAACTTCCAGTGGGAAGTTAATAATCCGCATTTGTGTATTAGAATCTGCCAGACGGCATACACAAACAGACTGGTACGAGCTTGGGCTCCTGGGAACGCCAATTCCCAAGAACATTGGAATGCAATTGCGAGAACAACTACATTCCAATGTTCCCTATGATGGTTGCGATAATAGAGCTTGCGAATAATCGAGCGTTACAATGGCTCTTCTATTACAAGCCCCCGGTTTCCAGGTTCTAGTTCAAGAATTGGATTTTCTTCTTAAGGGCTTGAACCTAGCGTGTAGCGACAATCCTGGGAATTCGATCCCGAGATTTTAAAATGGTTGGAACCCTGATAACCGGGATTGTATTGTCTAGCTGTGACTGCAGCAGACGGACGAACATGACTGTCCCATTGAAAACAGGATATATTATAAACTAATTGTATCCTTTAACGGTTGATTATCCCTAAAAACGAATGGAATGGTGAAGAAAAATTTCACTTTCCTTGTATGGACTGATTATGCTGCACTATAAATTATCTCATTTCCATGCCAAAATGAGTTAAAACAAACTAAGTTAAAAGTTTTATTTTAAATCATCAGCTGTACCAAAAACTAGAAAATAATTAGGATACAAACCAAGGGGTGCTTTGTATCATCGCGTCAGCGGAATCAGTAATAAAAACGTGGGGCGCATTTGAAATATTTCTGTTGGTGGGCTTGGAAACACATTTTTCTAGACAAGCCGTTCTTATTTAATAATTATACAATCGTTATACAGATTTTTATGCGCCCCACGTTTTTATTATTTATTCCGCTGACGCAGCGACACAAAGTGCCCCTTGGTTTGGGTCCTAATTATTTTCTAGTCAAGCCACTAAAAAGTAAAAAAAAAAACTTTTTAACAAAAAAAAACCGTCAAAAAAACCACTAAAAAGAGGAAAATAATAAAATTTTGAGGTCGGTGCCAATTTAAAAAAATATGAAGTCGGTAAAAAAATAAATTGGCGCTGGACTCAAATCCTCTTTTTAGTGGTTTTTTTGAAGGAGTTTTTCTTTTGTTAAAAAGTTGTTTTTCATTTTGAGGTACGGAATTCTAAAAAAATTCAGTACCTGGAAAAGTCAGCCAGCCTTTCGGAACATAATGTCAGTCTCGACCGCGTGAAATCTGACAGTATCGATAAAATCAGCTTTTCTGATCTCCTGATACAATAGATCGACCAGTTGAGAGTCTATAATCTATCTATCTATTTCTTTGCAGATAGATTACACCAACCTCAGTCCAATAAGTCTTGCTGTATGGTGGCGCAATTAGGTATTTAAGTTTAAAAAAAATTATTGATTTTTTAATTTTTTCTAATAATTTAACATAAATAATATTGAAAATCGAAAAGAAAATTTTTTTAAAAGCTATAGATAAATTACTAAAAATTAATTAAAATGTATAAAAATTTAAAAAATATCACGTGACATCAAAACGCGCCAGGAATGTTTGTGACGTCGTTATGTTAAAATGTGTCTGCATTTGTTGGTATTTGTGTATATGTATTACACATACTATCAAAAATAATAAATTTTTAACTTGGTAACCATGGATACAAAGACCATAGATAACATAATGACGTCACACGCGTTCGGATTCTTTCGGCGCGTTATCGGAACTGAGTTTAAAAATTAATTTTTATTTAAATATAACTTTTTAATTAGTAAGCAAAAAAATTAAATAAAAACAGTTTTGCTATAAAACTTGATGTGGTCCTTCCATTTAAGTAAAAAAAAAATTCACTTAAAAACCCAATTCTAAAAAAAATTCAGTACCTGGAAAAGTCAGCCAGCCTTTCGGAACATAATGTCAGTCTCGACCGCGTGCAATCTGACAGTATCGATAAAATCTGCTTTTCTGATCTCCTGATACAATAGATCGACCAGTTGAGCGTCTATAATCTATCTATCTATTTCTTTGCAGATAGATTACACCAACCTCAGTCCAATAAGTCTTGCTGTATGGTGGCGCAATTATAGATACAGAGACTGGTGCTGCTTCGACAGGTGGCGGCTGGACGTGGAAACAGCACTCAAAACAAAGAAGAAGGTCTGATGTAACAACTAGTGACTAGTAAGTGATTTTGCATTACTCTATAATCTAATCTGACATATGATTTCGGTTTTGTACGTAAATAGGATAAAGTGTTTACTTACTGAAATTGCTAATTGCGAATCATGAAAAAGAAAGTTTATGATTTATATTGTTCTCAGAATTTCACAAAACTCATTTTTCACGTTGCTATTTTTGAATTCAACAGAATCATTAGTGTTGCCGTCTAGATCTAGACTTTCTAGACTCTTGTCTTGTCTTGTCTAGATTTTCAAGACAAGACTTGTTAAAGTTTTGTCTAGAAATTTTCAAGACAAGACAAGACTTGCTTTAGAGGGCAGTATAGCCTAGATGTTAGCGTGCTGGCGCCGCACCCTCTAGACTGGACTGCCGTGGGTTCGAATCCCACTTGCGCTCATGGATGTTTTGTGATGTTATTTAGTTTTAAGTTAGTTGTTATTTAGTGTAGTTGAAAGACGCTAATGACCTTAGATGTCGACGCGTCTATAATCTACAATAAATAAATAAAGACTTGCTTTATCTAGATCAAGACTCTTGCCAAAACTCTAGACAATTTTCAAGAGTCTAGATAAACTAAGTAGTAGTATGTAAAGGTTTACTTTACCTACTACTACTAATCTAGAGCCTAGACTCTTGAAAATAATTTAGAGTCTTGATATTAGACAAGACAAGAGTTTGTTAATCTAGACTTAGACATAATGAAGTCTTGATATTTCAAGACAAGACTTTGGAAGTCTTGTCTTGTCTTATCTAGACGGCAACATTGAGAATCATTGAATGATTAAATTATTGTAACTTTAGCACCGCCGATTTACGCTATCACTCACCAGATGGCAGAACCATGCATCTGCTCACAGCGAATAGTAGTCTATATTACTCGGGAAGAAGTAAGCTTTTAAACATTGAATGCATTTTTAAATCGATTCAGTAGTTCCTGAGATTACCTGCGACAAACAAACATACAACTTTTCCTCTTTATAGACTGTGTGCAGGGGGGTGGAGTTATAATAATATCGATGCGAGCGCTCATTGTGAGATTCATTGTAAACTCGGAACTCTAATTTTCCGTAATTGTCAGTGAGCATTGTGGTTTAAAATGTCAAGTAAGTAAAACCATGATTTTACTTCTAACTTATTTGGAAATTATTATTATATAAATCTGATAATTTTGACACTTTTAAACCCGGTCCGCAAGATTACCGGCGTCATGGTTTGAGGTTATGCTGTCGTCTGTCAATATAAACTATAGACATAGATGTAGGTACACCTCCATGTCTGATATAAATTAATTAGTTATTTTTTATTATACGTCAAAATTGAAGAAGAAAAAAACTTAAAATAAATAATTTTCATGTACCTTTTATGTGTATTCGTTTATAAAAAAATTTCGCGGTCTAAAACAACAATAGAAATGAGTTCAATCGTGCACTATTGCCCGCTAGCGGCGCTAGTAGGCTTCGTGTACACAACCTATAATATTAGTAAAGATTGGTACAGATAATGGTATTTTTAGTTAGTCGCAAAAACATATTTTTAAACAGTAGGTAATCTTTTTTTTTTTGATCTCGTATAAAAATGGGACGTTGGAATAAAAGCTTTTAAAGAATATTATCAAAGGGCCATTGAAGCTTGTTTGCAATTTGCAAATGGACGTGTATTGCATAATAAGTGTCGAGATTCTATAGCGGATTACAATTTCATCGAAAATAGCTCATTGATGTATACATGCGTTTCTATACAAAAAAAAACTCGGGTCGCAGTGCCAAAACCCTGCCGACAATATAGTGTATTTGCTAATACAGGCCTTGTGGCTTTATTATGTGAACTTAAGTTTGTTTTTGGACAAAATGAAAAATTTAACCTCTTAATACATCCCTTAAAATAATTTTTTTTCCTATTTTCAATATTATTATCAATGCAAGTAATGCAACCTCTGTACCAAATTAAATACACCCGTCAGCAAATAAATCACTATCCGTAAACTAGTGTTTTCATAAAATTTGTAAGTCCGGTCCTGTCGTGCCGATTTTGTTAAAATTTTAGCAACACATTTTAATCTCTACTAAAGGGTTAAATTCCAATTTTGAAAAAATTCTGAGATTTTTTTCGGTATTTTTGGGCCCAAAAACATTTTTCAACCCCTAAAAACCACCCTTAAAATAGTCCGATTGGGCCTATTTTAAATAGGTTCCGTGCGGTGATGGATTCCAACGTGTCTACCAAATTTCGTTCAAAAAAATTAAGTCTTTCGAGAGTTATGCCGCGAACACATATATATATATATTCACAGGGTGGACCAAGTTATAGTAGCAATAATTCACCATTCGATAGTCCATCGAAAAATAAGTAGACATGCATAATTTTATTTTTTTCCAAAACGCTTCCTAAGGGAGATACAGCCCTTCAAAGTCCAGTTTTAAAAATCAATACTGACAAGTGTCATAAATTATTTCAAAACCAAGTATCGCCTACTTTGTTGGTTATTTTCATAAGTTATTTATTTGTTGTGTTTAATTTAATTAATTAATTATTTATAATATAAATAATATAAATATATAATATAATAATATAAATATAAATATATATAATATAAATATATAATATAAATATTTATTTAAATTCGTCAAACAGTAAAAAGTTTACAATTGTTGTACAAGATACCAGACCTATTATTTTCATAGGTGGCTATTTTAGAAGTGTTCTAAACTTTCAACTCTAATTATCTCGCAAACGAAGCCGCAAATCGAAATTTTGCAAGAGTGACTGTTTTTTTCTAAATTGAACAGGGAATTCGAAAAAATGTAATTCTTTAAAAATATCCAGTGGCGCAGAAAATAGGGCGGGAAAAGTGAAACAACCCCCCTGTATCTACGCCACTTGACAATTTTGACAAAAGTTACTTACGTCAAGTAATGAGTATCTATTGCATAAATACTTGTACCAAATTTGGTCAAAAACGCATTAATGACCTGAGAGTTAGGACAAAAAAAAGAATTTTAAAACTGAACTTTGAAGGGGTGTATCTCCCTTAGGAAGCGTTTTGGAAAAAAATAAAATTATGCATGTCGACTTATTTTTCGATGGACCATCGAATGGTGAATTATTGCTACTATAACCTGGTCCACCCTTTATATAAACATTTTCAAAAATGGTGCCAAAGTGTTCAGGAGGCTATGAAACGTCGAGAAATTTTGGTCCGACCCCTAGGTCCCGCCATCCGACCGACGCCAATAGTGTATGTGCCATATGGCAAATACACTAAAAATTATGTAAATTTTTTACTTAGAACAGAGAGCTGTGGCATGTCACAGCTTGTAGGTATATGTACAACTGAAAACAGTCGAGACGTACGGGGAACAACTGAAACAATTGAATATAATATAATAAAATATTTTTTTGCCATACCCACTACAAAATAGCTACTTTCCATATATGTATAGCGGCCATTAATGACCCATTTAACAGGCAGGTGTGCGGAAAACGGTTTATATTCTGCACTAGCGCAGAAAATAACAGTTGCCATAGGAACTTGTGTTTATTCGCTCTATAACGCTTGCGTGCGCCCGTTATTACTTACTTGCACGAACTTCGCGGCACACTGTGGAAGGAAAGATGACGACCATCCAATTGAAATGTAAATACTGTTTTTAATGCATTTATTAGCTAACGTTTCGTAATATATAATGACATCTTCAGAGCTTAAATGCCGTCAACAGTAACAGTAAAATTTGAGCATTTGAACTCTGAAGATGTAATTATACAGGGTGTTTCATAATATATGCGCAGGACTTCAGGATGTGATAGCTCGTTCAAAAGTATGAAAAAAAGTCTCTATTAACTTACCCTCTAAAATGCACCATTTTAGAGATACAGGGTGTTGAAATTGAAAAAAAATTTCGTTGTTTGCGAATATCTCTGGAACCGTTTATCGTACAGAAAACAGCTTTAGTAAGCATTTTCTACTCATAATAAGCTATGTTTATGATTTGTTATTGTTTTTTGTTATGAAGTTTGGTTTTGTTACTTGTTTTAACGTTTAAATAAATTTTGTTTAATTAGTAAGAAAAAAAATTTATTTAAAAAAATTGACCATGTTTTTCAACATAAAAGTTGATTTTTCTCGAAAACGATCGACTTTAGAGCTTATGATCAAGAGTACCTTTTTTGTGTAGAAAATATTGGCGGTTCAAATGGGCGTCTCAAAACCGTACTTTTTCCAGTAGCGTAGAAGTTGGGGAGAAAAACACCCACTACCCCTTCAAAACCTTCACCAATTATGACTAAAAAAAAAAAAAATCCGCACAAAACATAGCTTATTATGAGTAGAAAATGCTTGCAAAAGCTGTTTTCTGTACGATAAACGGTTCCGGAGATATTCGCAAAAAACGAATTTTTTTTCCAATTTCAAGTTTCAACACCCTGTATCTCTAAAATGGTGCATTTTAGAGGGTAAGTTAATAGAAACTTTTTTTCATATTTTTGGACGAGCTATCACATCCTGAAGTCCTGCACATATATTATTAAACACCCTGTATATTACGAAACGTTAGCTAATAAATGCATTAAAAACAGTATTTGCATAAATTTCAATTGGATCCTTAAGCCACAAATTCAGTCATTTAAAATGATAATAATACACCGCGTTGCCGATTTTTGCACGACAGAAGCTGCACCATGGCGTCTTCCAATTTTAATATAACTCTCGGTATATTTAAATTGGAACGTGCTTATTTGAAGTTGTGGTGTTATTACTTTACAATTAGAACGGAATTAATAACCCGTTTTATTTTAATATGCAGTAGCTAGTGTAAATATTACATGTAGAAATACGTATATTTGAATCAAAATTGTGATAATTTTTTGTTTATTTACTAACTTCGTTGGAAAACTATACATGGTGTCCTTTTTGACTATACAGGGTGGCCCATTTTAAACAAATCGGTGAAATATCTCGTAAACGCTAAAAACTACAAAGAAATATTTTTATTAAACGGCTTTATTTGGCTTGACCCCGTATATTTTTTTATTTGTTTCAAATCTTGCGACCGATTTTTCATCCAGTTCTCGTTATCCGATTGAGTTGAAATTTTGCACACACGTGTAGTTCCGGTGACAATACAATATTAGGATGGCAACTAGCTGATTTTATCAAAATTGTAGGTTTTAGCAAACGGGGGGCAAACAAATTTTTTTTTGGTATTTATTCTTGTGGGGAATTGTTGAAAAGGGCCTTTTGAGTAGATTTTGATTGTGTTTTTATTTTATTTATTTTATCAAAATTGTAGATTTAGCATAACTTGTACGGAATCCTTCTCTTTGCATGACTCGACACGCACTTGACCGTTTATATATTGATTGTATTTTCTCAAAGCCATCGACCATGGCAGTCAAATATTTCGTTAGCGTTGGTCATCACACGTATGACAGCTAAAAAATAACAAAATGGAGGTTAACAATCACGCATCTGAACAGACCGGAACTAGTATTCAAAGCAAGCCGGAACTGCCTATGCTGCGCCGGAAGTTTCAGGAGTATAGCTAATGCGTCAATCCGAATATTATATTGCTTACCACACTGCATAATCCTATTAACGATTTAACCCTTTCACGGTTGTGAAATTGTCATTTCCACGTTAGTTTTCTGTGGCTTCAGTTATTAACGAAATAATTTGTAACAAACGAACAAATTTTTAACAAAAGAATTTTTTGCCATACCCACTATAAAATAGCTACTTTACATGCATGTAAATGTATATTCTACACTAGTGTGGAAAGTAAATCATTTCCATGGTGATGTTTATTTGCCCTGATCCATCCGCTATTACCTCAGTGGCGGCGTTAGAGGGTGGGCCATGGCCCACCTTAAACTGTCTGTTGGCCCACCCTGGAATAATCCCCGATCTCTAGTTTATCTTTTAAATACGTTTTAACCCTCGAAATTTCGACAATTTTTATTGTAAATTTTATAGCAAGTAGTCTGGGTTAAAATTTTAACGAGCCTTGAAATTTTGGGAACAAATTTTATTGGCCCACCTTCAGAACAGCATGTCCAAGTCTGACCCACCCTAACACAAAATCCTAACGCCGCCACTGTATTACCTACTCTCAGCCTACCATAAAAGTGAAGTTGGTGACGCAAATGAACTGTCAAAATTTTTGAAAAAAACTCTGGTCGCAGTGCCAAAACCCTGCCGACAATATAGTGTATTTGCTAATACAGGGCATTGTGACTTTAATACGTGAACTTAAGTTTGTTTTTGGACAAAATAAAAAATCTAACCCCTTAATTCATCCCTTAAAATAATATTTTTTTCTTAATTTCATTATTATTATCAATGCAATCTCTATACCAAATTAAATACACCCTTCAATAAGTAAATTACTATTTGCAAACTAGTGTTTTCATAAAATTTGTAAGTCCGGTCCTGTCAGTCCGATTTCATTAAAATTTTAGAAGCACATTTTGATCGTTACTGAAAGGTTAAATTTCAATTTTGAAACAATTCTGAGACATTTTTCGGTATTTTTGGGCCCAAAAACATTTTTCAACCCCTAAAAACCACCCTTAAAATAGTTCGATTGGGCTCATTTTAAATAGCTTCCGTGCGGTGATGGATTCCAACGTGTGTACCACACACACACACATATATATAAACATTTCCAAAAATGGTGCCAAGTTGTTCAGGAGGCTATGAAACGTCGAGAAATTTTGGTCCGACCCCTAGGTCCCGCCATCCGACCGACACCATAATATGGCAAATACACTAATAAACTGAAAAGCAGTTATTTTATAGTGGGTATGGCAAAAAATACCATATATATCTCGTGCGACTTAAAATTTGCTAGAGTGCCCGCGGTGAGAGATGAAGCCAGGCACGTCATCAATAATATGCTAGTGAACGCCTGCTTGCCTGCAGATAGTGCCGTGTACACAAAACTGCACATTGGGTTTTATGACGTTAGGTACAATTTTGGCAAACTGCTATTCATGACAATAAACAGCCAATAGCAAGCTAGAAGGCGGGCGCAATGCATTCACGTTACTATGACGCGGTGGCTTCATCTTTCGCCGCGCGAGGTCTATATCACTCGTTTTAACATACTGTCGCTAGTTGTTATGAGATGAGATGAATTATTGTAATTTCGAGATTCATTTTTGGTATTTGATTATTAGCTCCGGGAAACCCTATTAAGTTGACCATGTCGATTTCAGTAACAAAGACTCTTTGCGACTGAATATATCGACCTGGTCGACTTATTATGGTTAGCCGAAGCCAATTTTACTTATTTCATAATTACAATTCATCGTAATAACGGTAGCGTCAAACTAGCGAGAGTTAAATTTTTTACTCACAAATTTCACTTTTTATTTCTAACAATGCATGGCGCCTAGTCACTAGATCGCGAGTGAAACGGAACTGCCCGAACACTCCCGATACATTTCACAGAAAAATTACATTTGCGTTCGCATTAGTAACGGTGCATAAAAATGAAACGTTATACAAATTTTACTCGGAGACTATTGGTACTATACACAAGGTGTCACAGAATAACTAATCGTAATTTTCAGAGGGCGCTTAAATAAACATTTTTTATTAACAAACTAGTGTCCGGAAATACTGCATCAAACTTTATAAAAATTAAACACACAAGTGAGAAATTTCAAATACGGTATATTAACAATGAGATAAACAATCAATATGATTAATTCCCTAGACCCTAGTTACGGTTTAGGGAATTAATCATATTGATTGTTTATCTCATTTATAAAAATTGTTCGAAGTTACGACCACCATTTTCGATACACAAGTTAAATCGACTGCCGAATTATTATTTCATTTTATATCGATACTGAAGAATTTCCGGACACTAGTTTATTAATTAAAAAATGTTTATTTAAGTGTTCTCTATCATTTCTGAAAATTAGGAATAGTTATTCTGTGACACCCTGTATGGATGCAATTTGGAAGGTAGGTGTCTTCTATGAACCGTTATACAATGGTGTAGTGAAATTTCAAATTATGAAAAAAAATAGGGGTAGCACTCAATACATGTAACTGAAGGATTAAAAATTCGACTGATAACCAGTGCTATACTTCCCACCTAGTAAATATATGCCGATATTTGCAAAAAATAAACATTCTTTTTTTTTTATTCTTTGATCAGGCCCAAATAACCTTAGCTGTTGGTGGTCTTTAAAACACAATTTAATTTTTATTCTTTGATAAAAGCATGGCCCTCTTTTTACTTCCCACCTCTACTATGGTAGGGAAGTAATGGATTCAGTCCGAAAACAATATTTCGAGATTTTAACAGATTTTCACGTTTTGAGACCCTAGTAATCGTTTAAGATCATTTTCTGACTGATGTCTGTATGTGTGTGTGTGTGTGTGTATGTGTGTATGTGTGTGGTGTGTGTATGTGGTCAATTTTTCGCCTTCGATATCTTAAGAACGGAACAACATACGGGCATGCCGATTGTTCTATTGTGTTTATCAGCCTTTAACTTAGATCTGATTAGATTTTGAGTCAAATCGGTTCAGTGGATCCTGAGATATTCAAAAAAACGTCCTCAATGTCACGTATTAACATAGGTAAAAAAATATATAAATGAATTCTAGATGTTATAATATGAAAAAAATGTAAATATTTTTTTTCTCTAAAATGTATAGTTTTCGAGAAAAAAAATATTTTACTAAAAAAAATAAAAATTGTACGTAAATCAAGGTAACCATGATT
This sequence comes from Mongoloraphidia duomilia, assembly GCA_039654895.1. Classification (NCBI taxonomy): domain Eukaryota; kingdom Metazoa; phylum Arthropoda; class Insecta; order Raphidioptera; family Raphidiidae; genus Mongoloraphidia; species Mongoloraphidia duomilia. The sequence continues at coordinate 2,259,795 of CM077524.1, forward strand.
TTTGCTATATTAAGCTAGCCATCAGTAGACCACCAAACAAAAAAGAGGGCCATGTTTTTTTCAAAGAATAAAAATTAAATTGTGTTTTAAAGACCACCAACAGCTAAGGTTATTTGGGCCTAGTCAAAGAATAAAAAAAAAAGAGTGTTTATTTTTTGCAAATATTTACTAGGTGGGAAGTATAGGACTGGTCATCAGTCGAATTTTTTGTTTGGTGATCTACTGATGGCTAGCTTAATATAAAATTCGACTGATGACCAGTCCTATACTTCCCACCTAGTAAATATTTGCAAAAAATAAACACTCTTTTTTTTTATTCTTTGACTAGGCCCAAATAACCTTAGCTGTTGGTGGTCTTTAAAACACAATTTAATTTTTATTCTTTGAAAAAAGCATGGCCCTCTTTTTTGTTTGGTGGTCTACTGATGGCTAGCTTAATATAGCAAAAATCATGGTTACCTTGATTTACGTACAATTTTTATTTTTTTTAGTAAAATATTTTTTTTCTCGAAAACTATACATTTTAGAGAAAAAAAATATTTACATTTTTTTCATATTATAACATCTAGAATTCATTTATATATTTTTTTACCTATGTTAATACGTGACATTGAGGACGTTTTTTTGAATATCTCAGGATCCACTGAACCGATTTGACTCAAAATCTAATCAGATCTAAGTTAAAGGCTGATAAACACAATAGAACAATCGGCATGCCCGTATGTTGTTCCGTTCTTAAGATATCGAAGGCGAAAAATTGACCACATACACACACACACACATACACACATACACACACACATACAGACATCAGTCAGAAAATGATCTTAAACGATTGCTAGGGTCTCAAAACGTGAAAATCTGTTAAAATCTCGAAATATTGTTTTCGGACTGAATCCATTACTTCCCTACCATAGTAGAGGTGGGAAGTAATAATAGCAAAAATCATGGTTACCTTGATTTACGTACAATTTTTATTTTTTTTAGTAAAATATTTTTTTTCTCGAAAACTATACATTTTAGAGAAAAAAAAGAGATACATTTTTTTCATATTATAACATCTAGAATTCATTTATATTTTTTTTACCTATGTTAATACGTGACATTGAGAACGTTTTTTTGAATATCTCAGGATCCACTGAACCGATTTGACTCAAAATCTAATCAGATCTAAGTTAAAGGCTGATAAACACAATAGAACAATCGGCATGCCCGTATGTTGTTCCGTTCTTAAGATATCGAAGGCGAAAAATTGACCACATACACACACACATACACACACACACACACACGCGCACACGCACACACACACACACACACACACACACACATACAGACATCAGTCAGAAAATGATCTTAAACTAGGGTCTCAAAACGTGAAATCTGTTAAAATCTCGAAATATTTTTTTCGGACTAAATCTATTACTTCCCTACCATAGTAGAGGTGGGAAGTAAAAAAAGTACAGTGCTCATAAGCGTGTGAATATAGTTTTTTATTTAAGTCAGTTGGTGAGATACTGCGCTTCTAATGTCGTAAATCAGACGCTAATGATCTCTGTTGTCGAGCGTCTATAATTCACAATATTCATTCATTCTAATGTCGTAAAAAGTGTGCCGCCCCTCTAACTTTTTAATTATGGGGGTGGAAAATTCTGAAAAAATTAAGGTGGTAGAACTTAAATAACACTTCTAACGAAAAATATATGCTGTGTAGTTTTTTTAATATGGGATATTTTAGGTTACACGCTATTTTTTGAGTTTAGCGACCGCAGAAATAACTTTGTTTTTCACAGTGTCTTTGAGAAATACTATGAAATACAAACTTATTTTTGGAAAGCTATGTTCAACTTAAAATAAATAAGGCTATAAATTATTATTAACTTTGAATTTTAACCGTGAACGTTCATCCTGACTACGGAATCCTTCACTGTGCGTGGTCCGACACGCACTTGGCCGCTTTTTCTAAACTTGTTTTAACTTCAAACGAAAACAAATTAACAGCAGTACTTACAACAAATTTTACAAAACATAAAGTTTTATAAAATTCGTCATTTTAAAGAGAAAAACTCACCGCTACAAAAATTCATGTTAAAAAATACGCAAAAGATGAGTGGATACTTCGTTCTGTACAAACAGTTGTCAGTGAGCAAAATAAACTTCTTTTGTTTTTCTTTTAAATGGTAATTCGGTACGCTCTTTTTTAATAAATTTTTAATTTCAAATAAAAAATTATTTCACACGAAATAATAAAGTTTTGTAGCCATTAATGACGGGATTTATTAATTATTTTTATGAAACAGCCATTGTTTTGGTAAGAAATGTGTTTTAAGAGAATAGTAATGAATATTCCGTTAAACCCCATACATTTTTGAACGCCAGCCGACTCCACTTTAAATTTCGCGCTCAAATTAGGACCGCCTACTTCTGTAGTTTTATTTTACTTGCCGTTTAAAAGTAATTGAAACTAAAATAAAAACATTAAAATTTAAATATATATAATATATAATATAATATAACTTTATAAGTCATGCAAAATAAGTAACGAAAATGAAACCAAAACATTTCAGTCGACCATAAAATTCTTATTGTAGATAGATGACCTAGAAGACTACGCTCTGCTACTGTTTCTCATAATATATAAGCAACAGTTCCTAGCATAGCCAGCGTTGCCAGACACTTTTCTCTCTTGGGTACGCACAGTAACCTAAAATAGTACGCCAATCCTTCCTAGAGTACGCAGTACTCACATATGAAAATTTTTTTTATAAAAAAATAGAACCTCCTTAAAAAATGCCACCAAAAAGAGAAAAATAATAACATTTTGGCGCCGACCTCAAAATTTTGTTATTTTTCACTTTTTAGTAGCTTTTTTTGAAGAAGGATCTATTTTGTTATAATTTTTTTTAAATTTTTTACTTTAAGGTGGCTTTGCAATACATAGTTTGTACGTTAATAACCGACTTCTTTCTAGTTTCTTGATATTTGATTACTAACCTAAAAAAATAAACTACTGAACCGATTTCAGTAAACATTTATATGAGACCACCCTGAAGGAATGTCCTATTAAATAAAACAAGAATTATCAAAATCGGTTAACAAATTTGTTAACATATATAAAATGATTGCTAAAACTATAAAAATCACATATTATGTACAAAAGAAAAAGTTATGTACACTTATTTGTATGATAAACGAAGAGAGAAATATATTTTGGGGTTACCATCAATTCGTTTAAACTTGAAGCGAATATAATAAAATGTAGTGACCACTGAGCAGTCGTATTTATTAAATTTATAGAATTGACCGAAATGTAAAAGATGTATAAACGTTAATTTTCGGAGAAGTGGGTTCGAACGCAATTTCAAGTATTAAAACTTAAAATAGTACGCAAAACGCAAAGAGAGTACGCGAGTACGCAAAGAGGCCGGATAGTACGCAAAGCGTACTATTCGTACTCTACTGGCAACGCTGAGCATAGCCGTAGTCTCTTATGTCCCCTCTCTACCATAGAATATATGTAAACGAAACAAAAGACAGTCAGTAGGTGGTGAATCCGTCGTTGTATCATCTCTTCCCCGAGTCGCGTTTACAAGCATTACTTAATGGCGACGTCGTCTTCTCCCGGCATCGTCGTCCGTTTGTTGACGCTGTTCCCGCGCTGGTTGACAACGCGTAACAAATTAAATTAAACCTTTTGTCAAACATGATGCGATCTAAAGCGCTGTAACAGCGAACCAGTGCTTTCGTGTGAACTGCACCCTTGTTGATTTGATATCTAGACGGATTTTATAATGAGTTTTAACTAATTGACTATCGTCTCTTCACAATGACTGTCTAATAATATTGTAACAACACTGTTTTCTTACGTGGGTGGAATAAATTATTTATTTCAATAATTAAAAATGTAAACAACAATATACAATAATTCGTAACAATGAAAAGTCAATTTCAACAGTCAACACTGTTTATATAATAATAACACGAACAGTATTTCTCAAACAAAGTGAAAACACTTCAATAGCAACGATTTATATGTTGTATTTATTTCAAATGTCACTCGACTCTCGTTGTCCGTTTTTTTTCCGGTGACTGTTCTTGCTTATATAATGGTAGCAGCTTGACCCCCACCACGCTCGCGCACTTTCCAGATCCTTCTGGTGATTACTTGTGTCTTCGATATAATGCCACGCCCCACCATTGTTATTTGTTCTGGATGCTTCGATTGTCGCCAGTGGCGTATCATCTGGGTTTTTGCTACACATTGTTACTTATTCTCGATGCTTCTATTGTCGCCAGCGGCGTATCATCTAGGGGTTTTGCTACAATAAAAAGTATTTCTTTTGCACTATTGGAATCCGTTAAATGAGCATATGACATCTGGTGGCACAAAATTGTACTCAAAACGAGGGAAAATTTTACATGCTAACAGTGCAAATTTATCGTGAAATTGTTTATTACAAATATAAAACAAGTTAAATAAACAAAAAGTTTATCGAAAATGGAATTCGCGACGTTTTCTAATATCATGGCATTAAACATTGTCAGTTATTGCCTTGTAAAACTTACTTTACAGCGAATTGTTTTCTAATGAAATGTGGAAAAACTGTATTTATGAATTAAAAAAATATTTTATATTAATAATAAGATGTATACTTATTGTCATACTACTACAATAGTAAAATCGTCGTGTGGACCTCAAGGGTCGCACTTTAGTCCTAATAAACGACCCACCTCACGGCTTGTTGTAATTTTATTTAGGTAGATAATAAACCGAAAAAAATTAAAAACACCCTGTATCTTTGAAACAAAGCATCTGCGGAACAATGTTGATAGGAACTACTTTCAGACGCTTATGACCTCTGTTTTCGAGCGTCTATAATCCACAATTCAATTCAGGAACTACTTGTCTTATTTTTAGTTAATGAATTACCCCACAAGCGATGGCACTTTTTTAAACACCCCCTGTTTAAGCACCGTAATTATAGTATGCCAATTTATTCTTAGAAATCAACAAACTTTATTAATAATTTTAATCACATTTTAGGTGTGAATTATTTGAAACTTTTTCATTGTTTAAAAGTACAAATAAGCGCTGATATTTGTTAATCTTTTGTCACCGCAGTTCCACTGTTTAAGGCGTTAGTTAGATGTTTTGCTTTGATTCTCTTTTGTCACCGTGATTCATCTGTCAACCGAAGCATGGTGGAGCCTCGATCGGTCTGTTTTTCTGTGTGATTGATCGAATTGCTGATTTGTTCTTTACTGAAAAGACAGAACGGTCTAACCATATAGACCTGAGTTGAATGTATTAACTCTATTTTTACACGACTGCGGAGGAATGGTAGAGAGATATACACGTTCATTAGCCTAACTGTAGGAAAAAGGACAAATGATGGACAAGCATTTGATATTCGTATTGGTAGAGGCATTTCCCTTTTAAACTTTATAATTCAAATATCGGCGGCAACTGATTCTGTTATAACGATATCTCTTTTTAAACGGTTTTATTTAGCTTGACTCTGTATATTTGTTTGTTACTATCTTTGTTTCAAATCTTGCGACAGTTTTTTCGACTACTTCTACTTAACCTATTCTTATGAAATTTATGAGTTCCCGTGACAATACAATATTATGATAATTCTTGGTAACGAGAGTCTGATGGAATCAGGAAGTGGACAGTTGAAAGGATGAGGAGTTTGCATAATGATACGGGCCAGTAATCAAACTAAAAAGTAGAAAATAAAAATAGCTAAAAAAACTTTTAAGTTAAACGATTTTATTTTAAATCATCAGCTGTACCAAAAACTAGAAAATAATTAAGACATAAACCAAGGGGCACTTTGTGTCGCTGCGTCAGCGGAATAAGTAATAATCTGGGACTTTGAACAGACTAAAATAAAAAAGTGGGGCGCATAAAAATCTGTACCTATAATAATAATAATTATTAAATAAGAACGGCTTGTCTAGAAAAACGTGTTTCCAAGCCCGCCAACAGAAATATTTCAAATGCGCCCCACGTTATTATTTTAGGCTGTTAAAAGTTCCAGATTATTACTTATTCCGCTGACGCAGCGACACAAAGTGCCCCTTGGTTTGTGTCCTAATTATTTTCTAGTTTTTGGTACAGCTGATGATTTAAAATAAAACCGTTTAACTTTTTTTACCTATTTTTATTTGTTTGTTTATCGAATGTAAAAACAATGTTTGCTTATCGCGGTGAAAACCTTGAGTAAGTTTTATTGTAAAAGTTTCTCTCGTCAGTGTCATTAACTGCAAAATGCGACATTTCTCTGGGGTTTTAAACATATGGTAATTGGCTGTTTACATTACGAAACCAATAAATAGAGAGGGTGGGAAAGGGAAAGGAAGAGAGAGAGTAGACTTCCAGAGTGAGACGTTGTCACGTCAAAAAATTTTCTTCACAAATTCAAAAAAAAAAGATCGGTTGACCCTGCAGGCCATCCCTGGAACTTCCCGCTATTTTCAAGAGCTTTGAGTTCGCAGCACTTGATAATATACCAAAAAGTAGATTTTTGAACTCTTCGAGCTCAAAAATCTGAAAATTGCTGATAACAACACTATTTTAATTTTTGAAAAGCTATAACCTATGAACGCGTTGTTCGATTTTGATCTTTAAAACGGCATTCGACGCAGTTTTTTAAGCTCTTAAAATATTGTAAGAAGTACAAAATCGATTGGTTGAGAAATCTCGAAGTTATTTTGAAAAAACACTTTTTTCGAAATCTGTTGACTACGTAATTTCTCGAACGGATTAACCGATTTTGATCCGCTTTGCGGCATTCGACGCAGTTTCCTGAGGAGAAGAGCTGATTAGATTATGAAATCAATCGGTACAATATTCTAGAAGTTATTTTGAAAAAATATCGTTTTAACAACTTTTTTTTGGAATTTCTCAAAATCTATTGGGTCGAATCGGTTTAAATTTTCAGGAAATCTAAGTTCAGTGGAACCCTTTCGAAAGCCGCAAATCGCGATTCGATCGGTCAAATCGTTCAAAAGTTATGAGAGGTTTGCATACACACACACACACATACATACCTACAGATATCATCGTAAAAATAGTCAGAATAGGTTCCTAGGATCACAAAACGTCGAGATCTGATAAAAACTCGATTTTCGAAAATCGGAGTGAAATCAATAACTTCCCTATTTTTGAAAATTTTCAATTTTCTTTACGGGAAGTTAAAAAATACCAATTTTGAAAAACAAAACGTACTATCTATGCCATTTTAAAGACGTCAAATCACGGATACTTTAAACTAGTGGATAAAAGCTGTCTGCATTTAATTTTGAAGATCGACATACTGCAGACAGACAGACAGACGTTGCGTTTTATAATATTAATTATAGATGTGGATATCGAAGAAATAAAATTAAGCTAACAAAATATTGTGACAGCTTACAGCACCTGTTGTGTTTATATTTTAATGTCGTCCGTGTTAATTAATATTTTAACAACTTATTAATTAAAGAACAGCTATCAAAATTGTAATAACGCGAAGGTTTGTTACATTAATAGTAGCGTGCTGAACGAGGCAATTAATTATTTAAATAACGTGGAATAAATGGCAGGCTTCTAGAAAGACTTCATTATAACACGATTTAAACACACAGTGGGTACGTTCAGTGGCTTGCAAGTAGGGCATGCAATTCGAATATAGCGAATATTCGGCTGCATTTATTATTCGAATAGTAATTCCTATTATTCGAATATATTCGAATTATTTGTTAAGAATTAAAATTGTTTAAAAACGGTTTACGGCGGCGCTAAAACATCTTACAAACGCTACACTAGCTCTAAGTTCGCGCTAGGGCGTGGGAGGGGAATCAAAACGGGGCGAGGAAAGTTTTTTTTTGTTAATTATTGCATGTTTATTTGATATAACTATTTACTTACGTTAGGTACGTTACGTACGTGTACTTAATTGCTTGATTTGCTCTTCGCACGTGCTAATAGACGTATTATTTATTTGTGAAGTATTTTTTTTATAGGGGAGCAATATCCCATACTTTTGTGGTACTAATTAATAAAAATGCGTCTTAGATGCTCATTTAATATTTTTGTTTGAATAGGAAAAACAGAAAGAAAGAATTTTGAATTTTTTTGATTACTTAAATATGTTTATTTGATCTATGGTTCTCGGAAGCTATGTGCGCTCTAATATTTAGTTGATTTTATCTAAATTTTTACGTAACTAAGTAAAGTAAAAATGATTATTTGATCTCTTTTTAATTAGAAGTAAGCTGCTTTTGTTGTTAAAATATTGATTGGTTTTATGGACGTGCAGTAGGCGTGTTGATTTTAAATAATTAAAAGTCATTTATTGAAGTTCCAGTGTTTTTATTATTTTTACCAATTATTCGAATATATTCGAATATTGGCTAAAATTTGAGCGAATATTCGAATACCTGAAACATCCGAATATTTGCATGCCCTACTTGCAAGCGCTTAAAGATTAAGCAGTAACTGAAAAATTTGCTAAACAATTGGGACCCGTCAAATGAGCATATGACATCTGGTGGCAGAAAATTGTATTCAAAACGAAGGCAAATTTTACATGCTAACAGTGCAAATTTATCGTGAAATTGTTTATTACAAAAATAAACCAAGTAAAATAAACAAAAAGTTTATATTATTTGAAGATATTTTTCCTAAAATAATTATTAGGGAAGCAGGAAATCGCGAAAGGTTAAATCCCTATGTACAGCAGTCACGGTCACCACCCTGTATGTAAACATAGGTGTCAAATGTGGTGGAGGTACGGGTAAATTATGGCGGAAAACGGGTCTCAATTCACACTTTTGTAAAATTAACGCTTGATTTTTTCATTTGATATTCAAATACTAAAATTACTAAGCTGAGTGAGTTTGTGCAAACATTACAAGTTTGCGCAAGTAAGATGCTCGACGACGTTAGTTTTATTTCGAGATAGTTCCATACCGAACAGACAGTATTTATAAAATTCTACTTCATTTAAAAAACATAGTTTAGCAATATTTAATGAATGTTCGATTTTTTCGTTTACCCAAGGTTGACATAAAATCGATCGCTCTTCTAGTAAGTAGACGAGAAATATTTAATGTATTTTTCTTTTTTATTCCATTAGTTTTAATTTAACAATTCGTTAGTATCTGTGTGCTATGTTGTAGTAACACATAGTATTTTAAAGGTTACTCATATCGTATAGTTCTAGAATAGTATATTCCTAGGGTTGAAACTCGTTTCAACCCGCTAAACAGGTACCGAAAATCGAATTTTCAATAATGGCGTCATTTTATGTTTTTTAGGGTTCAGTATCGTATAAGGTGAAATTTCGGTTCAGAACTCCAATACCCTAAAATCTAGATCATCCTTCAATTCCAGAACTGGTTTTGATATCAAGAAAGGTTTACAAAAATACTGCATTTAGCGAAACATGTCTTTTTAGGGTTTTCTATCTCTGAACCGAACCCCATCTACAGTGTTTGTCCGTCCGTCCGTCTGTCTGTCATAAGCAGAGATGCGATTTATTTGAAATACTTCTATTTAAAATGCAAATACAAAATGCAAAATACCTATTTTGTATTTTGCATTTAAATGCTTTTTAGTAAAAAACATTTTGTATTTTATTAGAAATACCTTTCGAGATGTATTTTGCATTTTTAATATTCATTTCAAAATGCAAAATACTTTGTGATTAAGTTTAGCCAACATCACTAGTCAAACAAAATGAAATAAACGATTAACGAATGACGTTTGTATTGCCGAATTTGACCGATAGAGGCGCCTGCTAGCCATGCGCGCCCTTTTTTCTTCTTTGGTCAGAGTGCGCGCCTTATGTGACTTTAAGTGAGTATTATTATTATTATTAATAACGTTTTTGTTCGGCTCGGCATTGTGTCTCTATTTCTCATGATAAATACCTAAAATAAATAAAAATATCTGAAATTTGGTAAAAAGGTATTTTATTTTGAAAAAGTATTTTGAAAATACCTATTTAGCATTTGAAATACAAAACGCAAAACTATTTGGTATTTTGCATTTGAAATAGTAAATCTGAAAAGTATTTTGCATTTTGTATATAAATGCTTTTTTAAAACCATTTTGTACATCTCTGGTCATAAGGCTCTATCTCACAAACGGTAAGAGGTCGCTAGTTGAAATTTTCACAGCTTGTGTGTTGTTCCGGCATGAATCCTGGCAAATAATAATTAAAATTAAACAACCAATTCATTACAAATTAATGTTTTTTATTTTACTACAACAATGTCTCCAGACGTACTTCTATACAGTACTATAGACCGTCTAACATCATCGTTCGTAATTAATTAATTGTAGATTATAGACACGTCGATAACTCCGGTTATTAGCGGCTTCAACGTACAACAAATAATACATTTGTGTATTAGAATCCGCCAGCCGGCATACACAAACCGACTGGTACGAGCTCGGGTTCCTGTGAGCGCTAATTCCCAAAGAACATTGGAATCTAATTTGCGATAGCAACCACATTCCAATGTCCCCCCTGGGGGGATCATCGTTCGGCTAGCTAAGTTGCTAGAGACAGATATTTTGGCATAATCTAAAGTTAAAAATATGAAGAATTGGTAAAGAAATGAGGAATTAAAAAAATATAATATTAATTCACATATTTTTATTTTTTGCAACAGATAATAAAATTTCATTTCAAATACACCAACACAATTTAAAAATAATATCAAAAGTAACAAATTAAGCTTATCGCAATATTAATTTCACGTAAAAAGTATAGAATTTTTTTCGTCTCAAAATCAAAGCTTTCACGAGAAAGAATTTAATGAATAAAGCGTTTAAAATTTCATGCTTTTTTCAAGTCATGTTTCAATCGAATCGAAATTTAATATTCTCTCGCAAGGTTGTTTTCTTAGAAAAGTATTTCAAAAAATAATATTTTCTTAGCTTTAAAATAATTCCAGAAGGCATGGCTTAACAAGTGAGAATCGGATCCATGTTGATATGGCATTTCCTCAGAACATAGATAGCTATAGAAGGAGCATATCGCAGCTTGGTATCATGTATGTACAATTAAAGTCAGAAGAGACATGCGGGGAACAATAAGTTACATTAAGATAAAACCTTGTTCTACCCAAAATGCAAATTCAGCCTAAAAAACATAACATATTTCAATGAACTAACTGTATTATTTAGAAAACAAATAATTTTTTATTCTAAAAAAAATGATAGTATCTACTAGTTTTATAAATTGAAATTTCGAATGTTCGTTGTCATGTTTTTAATAGCAAGTCTTCAAACGAAACTATCTCCAACGATTTAGTAACAGCTCTGACGATTTCTTCTTCTAGTTTTGGTACTATTCGATCTGCGAATATTCCCAGGACCCACGCTCCAATGTCCGGTACTAAATTACTCAGGGATCCTAGTCCCGTAACGTCTATATCGACATCACTGAAACAAAACAATCAATTATTATTTTTTAAAGCTGAATTATAGTCAACTATGCTAAAAGTTAAAACACTCTGTCATTTCGGAAGTTACCCCTTCATCGCAAATCCTTTCCCCTTTTCGTATTAAAATATTAAGTTTAGGTATGGAGAACCCTTAATAAAAGTGTTAGTAAATATCCTAAAGAATACAATTCCAGCAAAAAAATAACCTCGTTGTATTTCACAATCGAAAGTTACACGTGATTGAAGTTAGGTAAAAGAAGTACATTATTTTGAACACCCTGTATAATAATTTCATTTTTTTAGGACAGACATTAATTTTTCCGTCTATTATCTAGTGATCCCCAAAATTTCAGTTTGATAAAGGTTTCTGTTTTGGCTATGTCGAATTTTAGGTAAAGGTCTGGCACGTGTCAAAAATTTCTAAAAAACTTGAATAACTCAAAAATTGCTGAATTTTCGAGCATGACTTCCCTTACAATTTCTATTCACATTTAGGTGCAGAATTGAAAAAAACAAATAAAAACAGGGTGCTAGGTTAAAAAAACATTATAAAGATCTTTTAGACGTGATTTCATAATATTGTAGATCTTTAGATAAAATTAATAATAAATAAATAAAACACAACAAAATTTGATTTAATCAAGACAAGTCTAAAATACGTCTGATCACAACGAGATCACAATTTTGAATTATTTGTTTGTTTCAAAAGCGTAGCTAATAGAAACTGCCAAAACAAAACAATGTTGTGGTCGACTATGTAGAGTATTAATGTTAACTCAAAAAGACACAACAACATAACTTTGATCTGCCACGCTTAAATGGAACAGGCTGTATAATTTAAAATATTTTTAGGTTATACACCATTAAAATTTATACAACTTTTATATTTAAACTTCTTTTCTATCTTCACCCAACATCAATATATCGGCCGACAACGCAAGTCTTGGACACCCTGTATATCATTTCTCGTTATTTATACTTCCTAGAAAAATGATCATATAATATGTCCATAATAAATATGGTCATATAAGAAAATTTGGCCATATATAATATGATTATATTATATCATGGATTATACAGAGTGATTTTTTTTGAAAATTTGTATGTTTTCACGGCTGCGACTTTGTAACAAAGCGTTGTCGAACTTCCGTCCATAGGAACTTTTTTTCCTAAAATCAACATATGCATATCCATACTATACAGGCTGTCTCAAAATTGACGCCCGTGCTTTTGGGGTTTGTAACACAAATCCAAAATTAAGAGTAGAAAATTTTCCGATTGTCCTTATATGGCCAAATTTTATATATCTTAATATTAAAAATCCCGTGTCACGATATTCGTTCACGCTAATCTCCGAAACCGCTCGTCCGATTTTAATGAAATTTTGTAAATGTGTAGGTATTGTTTGCTTCAACTTGAGAGATAGGACAGTTTTTTATGTATTAATAAAATTCGAGCGAACGAGCGAGGCGAGTGAGTTGTGTATTAATAAAATTCGAGCGAACGAGCGTAGCGAGTGAGAAATGTATTAATAATATTAGAGCGAACGAGCGAAGCGAATGAGTAATGTATTAATAATATTCACGCGAACGAGCGAAGCGATTGGGTAATGTATTAATAAAATCAGCCCGGATATTAAAATGTAAATTCTTAGCACCCGGAAAATTTCTATAGCACCCGGGCGAAGCCGGGCCGGGTCCGCTAGTATTATATAATTAATATAGCTTTGCTGCGCTTGATTATTTCGTTATCAAAATCTACCCGAACGAAGCCGGACCAGGAAATCAGTTAATTTATTAAAATAACTGAAAGACGGAGAGATACTGTCTTTCAAGTTACCGACCTTGTTTATTTATTCAAAGTGTCTACTTTCACAACATAATTTGATTTATTAAAATACCCTATTGCCTCGACTTCGATGAAACATAAATTTTAATTTAAATTTTGTTACTATACATATTATAGTACGCTTCCTCAATTTCCATTAGTATATGGTTATTATTTTAGCACAAGAAATGTTATAAAGTGTTCAAAATTAGCTGCTCGTAACTCATAACCATGCCTTCCAATCCCGAAATTCCGAGATCCCGATTAATTTCAAGCGTGCTTCGGATTCTAGATTACATTTCTGTAATACCTAGATTTACATAGTGATGGGCGGTTACGATATATTTTTACAATCGAAACAATTGTAATCGTTCATAATAACAATCGAGTCCACAATCGACTCGAATTTGATTTTACAATCGAAATCAAATGCAATGTGGACGGTGGTTGTATGTTCCATGTCGAATGTTTGAAAACATGACATTGATTCAAGCGTGTGTGCTGCGTGTTTATGTTTGCATACTATGTGTCCGCACCTTAACTAATATTATAAGTATATTATAATATTATTATACGTATTATTATACAAGGTGATTCTGTAATGAGTACCATAAATGATACAGGATGTACCTACTGTCAAAATAATACGAAAACCAAGAATAATTTTTTTTCCAAAAGTGCTTCCCTAACAAGATACAGGGTGTTAAAGGGTCGATTTGGAGAACACTTATTTGATCGTATCTTTTAACTGGGTTGAACAATTTAATTCATTTTTGGTAGACATCTACTACATAATAAGGACCGTAAACGGACAAAATTTTGTTGCATTTGAACAACCCAGTGGCGTAGAATTGGGGGTCATATTCCAAGGGAGGACACTTTGAAAACTTACTTTAATTTTATTTTTACTAATTTTTATTTTTTTCTTAATTAAACTTTATTACCTAGATGTATTCGACTTTAAGTATTTTATTTGTTTATTAATAAAACTTTTTCTGTGATAACTTTGCAGCCTGGTATTTCACATAGTGACACGCAAGTCAGAATATCTCGGAAACGGACGCTTCTGGGCAAATGAAACAAGTGTACCTTTTTTGTTGTATTTGAACCAATAATACTAAAAAAACAAAGAAAAATGGAAAAAACCCAACAGTAACTTTTTTTGGGGGGAAAAAGTGTCACATAACCCCCAATTCTACGCCACTGGGTTGTTCAAATGCAACAAAATTTTGTCCGTTTACGGTCCTTATTATGTAGTAGATGTCTACCAAAAATGAATTAAATTGTTCAACCCAGTTAAAAGATACGATCAAATAAGTGTTCTCCAAATCGACCCTTTAACACCCTGTATCTTGTTAGGGAAGCACTTTTGGAAAAAAAGTTATTCTTGGTTTTCGTATTATTTTGACAGTAGGTACATCCTGTATCATTTATGGTACTCATTACAGAATCACCTTGTATATTATACTATTATAAGTATATTATATTATTAATAAGTTTAAATAAAATTCGTGACCCAAAAAGGGTGAATTCAATATCTCGTATTTCCGTCGTTCTACAATCTCGTGAATATGTAAAGAGACCCTGAAAGCGGTTCTTGGTAGGCGCTCTTGTACGGAGTACACTAATGACGATAATTAATGTGATTAATGATAATTAGCCGACAGAATAGTTTATGATGCTCTCCTCATATTGGTTTGAAACTGCTTCGAGAGTCGCGCATCCATCGCTCAAGTTTAGATACATCAAAACTTGTCTCGCGTGAAACTTTCAAAAAAGAAATCTTCAAAGTTCTGTTATAGAACACACTAACGGTCCCGTCCGGCTTCGCTCGGGTGCTATGCATTTATAATTAGTGTCCTTCATGAAGATCTTCACCCCCGTTTTCGATAATTTGTCAGACATTGATCTCTTCGATATTAACAAAGAATACTCAAGTTTCTTTTATAGAACATACTATAGCGGTCCCGTCCGGCTTCGTCCGGGTGCTATGCATTTATAATTAGTGTCCTTCATGAAGATCTTCAACCCCGTTTTCGATAATTTGTCAGACATTGATCTCTTCGATATTAACAAAGAATACTCAAGCTTCTTTTATAGAACATACTATAACGGTCCCGTCCGGCTTCGCCCGGGTTCTATGAATTTATAATTAGTGTCCTTCATGAAGATCTTCACCCCCGTTTTCGATAATTTGTCAGACATTGATCTCTTCGATATTAACCCTTACTGTACTGATGGTACTTATATGTACCACTTTTTAAGCCATCTATTTTCCGGATAAGTTTATTTTGAAGTTTTTTAGTATTTTTACTCTTTAATTCACTTAATATGGTTATAAATATATTGTTTAATATAAAAAAAAATTAAAATTATCTTTATTTTGTAAAATAAATTTATGGTACTGACGGGTACCGTCAGTCGAATAATTTACAAGAAACAAGTGAAAATTGAAAACATTTTATTTATAACAAAATATAAATTCTTATCACAGAACAAAAATATAATTTTCTTTAATATTAATTATTTATCACATATCTGCAAAAAATTGTTTCATTATTAATTTTATTCTCACTTTTCATGAAATATTGAGAAACAGTTTTTAGTCAAGTTGCAGCATAAAGTCACACCGCATGTAGAGCATTTAGATTGCGGGCGTGACTGGATTCCCATGCTGCTGCAGAGTTCACATCTTGTTCTTTTCTCAGAAAATCGTACCCAATGAGCACCTAAGTTTGAAAATCTTACACTGTCGGGGACACTACAGTTAAACTTTCTTCTTTTTTTGTTACTCTGTGATGCAGGTGGTTCTGATGAACTTCGCCTTTTATTTTTGTTATTATTATTATTACAATTCATCAGACCTAAAGCTACTGACCGTCTGAACTGTAAAAGTGAAATTTTTTCTTCTACATTGCAGTAGAGAATATAAGAGTTCACAAACGCAATATCTAATAATCCAAAAAAAATTCTATGCCACCACTTGTTGGCCTGGCGGTTGACACAATATGCACCTCGCAATCTATCCGCCCTGTCTACACCACCCATATGCATTACATAATCTTTCACAACATCAGGGCATGTAATGTTCTCCCTTTCTCCTGCTTTATTTCTTCTTTTTACCGTAGTTGTTTCGGTTCCGTGATAATTTGACGCCAGTAAGACGATTCTATTGTCTTTCCACTTGTAAAAAGAAATATCTGTATTAGATATTTTTACATCGAATTCCCCTCTTTTTAATTGTTTGTCTGGTTTGACATTTTTGGGTAAATCTCGTCTATTAGCTCGTATGGTACCGCATGCTAGTGTTTTTTCTAATTTAAGTTTTTCTAACAGGGGAACAGATGTGAAGTAGTTATCAAAAAAATGATTCTAAACTTCCCCCATTGTTCTTCAGTAAGATGTAAAACAACCCTTTCACCTAAATTGAAAGTTTTAAATTTTTCTTCTATTTGACCATTCTTCCCTTGATATATTTCAAATTTTAGTGTGTAACCCATTTGATCGCACAGACACCACAACTTGAAACCACGTTTTATTGGTTTCATTGGAGTGTATTGCTTTAGGGTACTGCGACCCTTAAAAAGGATCATTGATTCGTCTACAGATAACTGTCTAGTACCATTGCAAAATAATGAAAATTGTGAGTTCAAATGGGTTATCATGGGACGTAGTTTGTATAATTTATCTTCAGGAGTGACGAATTGGTTGTCGTTAACATGTAGGTTAGATAAAATGGTTTGAAATCTATCCCGCGACATTGTATTTTTAACAACTTCCACCCCTAGATCATGACTAGAAGACCAGTAGTCACGAAGTGATGGTAAAACATTATAGCCCATAAAGAAATTTAATCCTATAAAAGTAAACAGTTCATCTTCTGTTAGCTTCAAATTTTTGGATCTTTGCGTCGCGTAAAGATTGGATTGAAATGTTATATCAGTAATAACAGAACCCATAATTTTTTTAAAAAAATCAACGGGCGTAATACATCCTCCAAGTGCTTCGACATTTACACCTAAAAATAATATAGAACATATTAAATATAAGTAATTTTATTGTATTATTTTGCTTACCTTCAGGATACGTGTACTGTTCAACGATTGTTAGTTTTTCCTTCTTCTTCCATTTTCGACATATATTTGCAGCATTATTATTTTCGTTGTCCTCATCATTCTGTACACTTTCAGGATTTTCAAGATCAGGCACATTTTCTATTATTTCACTTGAAAAAACTTCGTTCAGTTCAGTTTCAAAAACTTTACTAAAATTATCCGGTTCATTTTCTTCATCACTTTCCACATCAGTCTCTTGACTCAAATCTAAAGGGATATCTGTTTCCAAAATATTTCTAACTTCTTCTTCAGTCAATTTTCTTCTTTTTATTACACTCGACATTCTACACAAAAAAGAAACATTTTCAACAAACGAAAAGTTAGTACTGGTCTGACGGTACGTCAGGGTCCAGTCAGTTCTATATAAATTATAAAAGTAAATATTGGTGTTTTTAAGTTTGTAGATTTAAAACATCAATGTAACATTATTTTAGTCTATACAGCAAAAATTTAAAAAAAAAAGTTAATATAAAACCATATTATTTACCTGTTATAATCTGCAAAAAGCCACCGCGTGATCAACACAGAACTGTCACTTCTGAAACTAGATTTCAGTATTGCCAACACCAAAATACTGTAAATACAATGCAGTCATTGATACATAACATGGTACTCTTACGCACCGTCAGTCTGTATTAAACATAATATTATTGTAAGCAAAAATAATGATACTTAAACATGATGGTACTCACAAGTACCGTCAGTACACTGTCAAAGAAACAGCTTCCGGACAGTAAGGGTTAACAAAGAATACTCAAGCTTCTTTTATAGAACATACTATAACGGTCCCGTCCGGCTTCGCCCGGGTGCTATGAATTTATGATTAGTAATATAGCGTGTCCTTCATGAATATCTTCACCCCATTTTCGATAATTTGTCGAACACCGATGTCTTCGATATTAACAAAAAATACTCAAGTCAAATTTCATGTTTCTAACTGGGGCAGTTTCGGAAAATGATTATTTTTATTATTTCCCTTTTCACCCCCTTAAGATGTTATTTAAAAAATTCGATCGAACATGTATTTGCTTATTTTTATAAATACATTATTTTTATACATTAAGATTTGTTAAAAAACCACTTTTTGAGATAATCTTAAAAATTAAAAAAAAAAAACAGAAATGTTTGTGTTTTTAATTTTTAAGATCGATTATCTCAAAAATTTTCAAGTTGAAGGTCACACATTTTTCATAGGGCTGTATTCAGAACTAGCGAGTAGCGGCCCGATCCAGCTTCGCCCGGGTGCTATGAATTTATAATTTATTAATACATTACTCACTCGCTTCGCTCGTTCGCTCGAATTTATAATTATTTAAAACATTACTCACTCGCTTCGCTCGTTCTCTCGAATTTATAATTAATCAATAGTTTTCGCAAAACATTCATGAGCGCAAGTGGGATTCGAACCCACGACAGTCTAGTCTAGAGGCTGCGGAACCAAATACGCTATCCACTAGGCTACATTGCCCTCTATATTATTGTATATAGTTAATTTCGAAAATAATAGGCATGCATAGTTACTAACAAGCTTAATAGAGCGGAAAAGCAATGAAACAATGTAAAGTATACGCGTCCCATGTATAGATACTGTGCCGCTTATATTACATTGTGAAGTATAAGTGCATGACTCACTGAGTATTATTTTCGAACCGTACTATATCAATCAATATTTCGTGAGCGGCGTATAAAAACGCCGAGACAAGACGTACCTGAAAGAGAGCAAGCTGAAATGTTTGATCTCGGAAGTGTATTTTCTCATTTGGTCGACGGCGAGACGCATTTTGAGGCAGCCGACGTTCCGGTCGATGCTTACTTTTAATTTGCCACGCGATATCGTACGCGGATATTGTACCGCATACTCGTCATACCCCAACTGCAAAACATAAAAAATATACAGTGTGTCCCACGGTGTCTGAGAGATAGGATTTTAACAGAAATGTCTATAGGTGCCATGAGGACCCGAGCAAGCACGAAGTACGTTTTGCATAACAGTAGGTACAGTTTACAGGTTAATAGTGACAATTTTTTGGTGTTATTTATTCAAGGCCTTATTTTTGTGAAGATGTTGAGGGAGGCATATTAAAGTATTCTGAGTAAAGGATTTTGCTAGATAGCGGTATGGGAGGCATGCAGACCGCCCCCAACACGTAACAAAAAAAAATGGTCACAATTATTATTGCTTCAAGGCTGAAATTGTTTGTATAACCTGTCGGTGACCCAATAATGCCATTATAATATTTGCAGATCGATTAGTTGGTATTAAAAGGGTGGCAGATCAAGTTTCAAATTTGAATATGTTGATACGGCGGCTGTTTTAAGCATATAGGTACTTCAATTTGCAGAACAAAATGTCGGTATTAACCCCCTCTCTTAGAGTGAAACCTGCTCGCCTAGGTGTTTATATCGTTCTGCAAGGGGGTTAATATCGACATTTTGTTCTGCAAATTGAAATATATGCTTAAAACAGTCGCCGTAACAACTTTTGAATTTACTTACAAAATGTCAAAACAAAGATTTGTACAAGTTTATAGCTTATTATCTTTCATTCCGAGGTTTAACACTTTTTTCTCTTACCTAGGCCGAAAGTTCGTACTTTCGTCCCTGCCAAGTGGGAACAAAATCGCTCTTTATTCCCGTGGTACGGACAAGTGCGCGTGCGCAATAATACTTATGCCGGCTCGCATGCACCTACTTCTGTCTCCTACACATTACAATTATTTCCTTTAAAACTATTTTTTAATAATTTTAATAATATAATAAAATAAAAATAATAATTTAAATAATTTTTTTTTTCAATTTTGCGAACTTTCGGCCTGGCAGGAGAAAAAATAGTATGCGCAACACGGGAGGAAATTACTACATCTCCTCCCGCATATTTGCCACCCTCGCCTTCGGCTCGGCTGGCAATTTTATACGCGGGAGGAAATTTAGCACTTTCCTCCCTTGTGGCACAATGTACTATTTTCATCTTATATGACTGGAGTATAGTAATGATTTTGTGAATTTATTTTAAAAAAATTCTCTTTAAAATATCAAAAAATTCATTATGTATAATATAGTGACGTCATTATGTTACAAAGATCTTGAAAATACCGGGGACTTACTAAAATACAGAGCAAAAAATGCCCAATTTGGAACGCCCTGTATAATTTCCAAACGATCCTATACGTGTATATTCATTAATTAAATTTTAATATTATGATAGTCAACACGAAATATGGTTTATCTCCAAACAGTCAAGTTTGTAACCATATTAATTGAACCAATATAAATTCATATCTTTTATAAATTGCATTTACTTTTCGTTAACTACTATATATTTTTTGCCATACCCACTATATCTATGTATGCATTTAAAGTGACTTTTGAGAGCTGACATACTGACAAAGTTGCTACAACAGTAGGAATCCGTTGAATTTTTTGGGTACGGAACCCTAAGAAAGTTAGCAAGAGTATAAATTCAATTAAATGAATGCATAATGACTGCAAACAGGATATGAAACACCTATTGTAAGATCAATGACGTAACACAATGCTGTAACCAGGAAAAATTCATTAATTCAAACCTATGTCACCGTGGGGATTCTAACCCTAAACTTTCCACTATCGCGGCGGACTGAGTTGACAATTACTCACACAGTGACACATTTTCAAACTATACTGACTTTCAACCTTTAAAGCATTCTGTTACTGAAAAACCACTACATGCGAGAGTCGAAAATTGGATACTTCATCGTTGTATCACCTGTTTGTGTTTACTTTACATGTTGAGATGTTCTGTAGTCTAGCAGTGGTGTTTGAATATCGACTCTCGCATGTAGTGGTTTTTCAGTGACAGAATACTTTAAAGGGAGAAAGTCGGTCGTTTGAAAATGTGTCACTGTGTGAGTAATTGTCAACTCAGTCCGCCGCGATAGTGGAAAGTTTAGGGTTAGAATCCCTACGGTGACATAGGTTTGAATTATTGAATTTTTCCTGATTAACAGCATTGTGTTACGTCATTGTTCTTACAATAGGTGTTCATATACTGTTTGCAGTCATTATGCATTCATTTAATTGTATAAATTCAATGTTTGCGTCCCTGTATAATCTATAATCTGTATAGGTATTATAATATTGTAATAACACACAGGGTAAACTGGGGTACATGTGGTATCGGGGATAAAAATGATACGTCTATCCTATTCATCTGATATCTTTATATAGCTTTCAGATGCATGTAGGAGAGCTGTTTTGTTAAGAAAAACACGAAAAACCATTATATTTTTCTCTTGTTTTTCATACAAACAAGTACTTTCAAACCAGGATAATTGATCATTAAATAAACTTTATATAAATCGCAATACAAAAAGTGACTTCTATAACTTCTATATTATTTTTAGTAGGTTGTTTCCAAAAAGATATAGAGATAAAAAGGTCCAAATACGTCGCACATTATGGCGTCCATAAAAATATATATGAGCACTGTGGTTGGAATAAAAACAAAATAAAATATAGTTACTTCTTACCACAACAGTTTTATTGATGGATGTACATTTCGAAAGCTAAGCTTCCATCTTCAGCGAACACTATACATGCAATATAGCATGTATAGTGTTCGCTGAAGATGGAAGCTTAGCTTTCGAAATGTACATCCATCAATAAAACTGTTGTGGTAAGAAGTAACTATAT